>ML326804.1:0-136863 GCA_005239505.1 Nicotiana paniculata
AGTTGTGGACCTCGAGGAGTGCCTAACACCTTCTCTTTGAGGTAACTTGAGCCCTTACTCGATTTTTGGTGTCATTGACTAGTCAAATAGATTTATTTGAACAATAGGTGCCCTAACACACCTTAAAATCGTTAGGTGGTGACTCTTATATTTTAACACCCATTTAAAAGAGTTGTCATATGTCAAAACCCGCTTTCGCGAGAAAAAGGGGCGCGGCATCAGCTATGTCTTCTGAGGCTTTGTGGAGATTGGAAAGGTTCACCAAGCTCTTTCCAGTTCACTTCAGCAGTGATACTTCAGAGGATCCCCAGGAGTATCTTGACAGCTTTCAAGAGGTGCTACAAAACATGGGTATATTGGAGACCAATCGGATCGACTTTACTGCATTTCAGATGACTGGTTCTGCTAAGAAATGGTGGAGGTATTATTTGTTGACCAGACCAATTGGGTCGCTTGCTCTTACTTGGGACCAGTTCTCTCAGCTCTTCCTAGAGAAGTTTCTGCATATCACACTGAGAGAGGAGCATCATCCTCAGTTCGAGTGTCTCCAGCAGGGTAGTATGACTGTTACTCAGTACGAGACCCGTTTTGTGGATTTGGCCTGTCATGCTCTTCTTCTGCTTCCTACTGAGAGAGAGAGGGTGAGGAGGTTTATTGGCGGACATGCTCAGCCTATTAGATTGTAGTGTGACGACCCAAACTGATGGGCCGCGAAGGGCATCCGGTACCTTACTCAACCGAGTACCAACATAACATATCTTTTTGTATCATGCTATCATAGGTAAATGAGATGGAAAGGCTTCCATAGGATAACTAGAATAAAACATGTAATAACAACTTATACATAACCCATATGGGCCTATAAGACAAAAATGATCACTCGTCTACTAAACATAGGCCGACAAGGCCATGCAATCTGTTACGTACATGACATATGTCTACAAGCCTCTAAAAGTAGATAAATACCATAAAGGTCAGGACAGAGCCCCGCCATACCAATCAATACATGACCTAATCGTACTGACCAAATAAGAAACTCCGGAGCAAATGGAGCACACCAACACTTTCTGCTGAGCTGATAGCCTACTTGGAGGATCTCAACTTGTGTATCAGGACCTGCGGGCATGAAACACAGCGTCCCCGGGAAAAAGGGACGTCATTACAAATAATGTTACCGAATATGTAAGGAATGAAAATTAGTAAACAACAGACGTGAGAGAAACATGGAGTAAAAGGCTCGACATGTAAGTTTGAATAACTCTGTGAATCATTTAATACTTATAATGCCATGCATATGCGTATAAATTTCATACCATGCATGGGTATATGCATTAATAACATCATCAAGCCTCTGGGGTCATCCCATCATATCATCTCGGCCACTGTGGGCAACATCATCAACGTGTACTAGCTGATCAGGTGGTGGTGCGTATATAACGCCGTAACCTTTTCCCATATCTCATATACATATAATATACATATATACACATATATAATGCCATCTGGTCATGAGTCAATGTACATGTATAAATAAATGCAATGCATGAGAAGTACGTCAATGAAATATCTCAGAATTTCATATGACCACTTTGCCTTTGATTAATATCACGAAATAAACTTTATAAACTTACGTATTTTCTGAGACCCGTGAACATATGATAGAATAATATGACACATGGGGAGTCGAGAACATAAGAATCTCAACTATTTATATGAATAGAGTCATTTATGGAAATTGTGCATTTGCTCGTTTCGTTTGTGTCGTATAGATCATGCCAAAAGAAAGAAGGGATAACCTTAACATACCTGAACTGATTATCTTGACAATCCTTTTAACACCCGTTTATTGCGACATCGCAAAATCCCGTTACTACTACGCTAAGAAGTCTCGGATGGATTCTTGTTGAAATGATTCATGTTACTAGTGAAAAGTATGGCCTTTGTTGAAGTATTACATAGCAGATCCGTATGAAACCTCCTAAAATTGAATGAATGGCTTTATAAAGGTCCCTTTTTATAGTGGTGTGTGCCCCACTTAATAATGCTTACCTTAGCCACCCAATTCTCTTAAAATGCCATCTAGCAATGTGACCAAATAGTCACTTAAATCAATATTCTTGGGCTGCCACATTTGGGAGGCTTTATTAAGCGTTATCCAAAATTTTAATTACTCACTAATTAATTATTTATGTCACGACCCAAAATCCATGAGGTCGTGATGGTGCCTGACACCGCTGTCAGGCAAGGCAATCATTAACTAGTTAAGCTAAATTTCTTGTTCTAGCATTTTTGAAATCATTACCTTTCACATTAACACGTAACAACTAAATAAAATCCGTTAAGTAAAAAGTAATAGTCCAATACTCCATTTTAATAGAGTACATTCCAACACATCCCACAACCTGGTGACACAAGTACATGAGCAATTTCTAAGAATTTTACAAATTCAACAAAGCTTGTCCGAAATACAAACTGGACAAGGAATAAAAATGAAAATACAATACATAGAGGAAGACTCTGCCGACTGCGGGTCGTCTCCGAGTGATGCAGCTCGTCTAAGACTCCGAGTCAGCCATATTGCTATGAAGGTACATGTGCAATAAAAATGCACAGCAAGTGTAGCATGAGTACGAAAACAACGTGTACTCAGTAAGTATCCCGCTTAACCTCATAGGGGTAGTGACGAGAGGTCGAATTAGACACTAGCTAGAAGTCAGTTTAGTATAATCAAGTGAGACAATAAGCATGAGTGTCATAGGAAATTTATTAAAACCAGGAATAAATAATATCAACTCCTTCCACATTTAACACTTTAAAATCTTCGTCATTTCAGTTGACAATTTGAATCTCCGAGACCGTTTGACAGTTCAAGTCACATGTGGTATATAGTATGCATGTATCATGCGCAGAAAATGCCGAGGGTCGAAGGCCCGAACCAACATAAAAATAAATTTTGCTCTGCCGGGGGTCGAACGGCTCGAACCATAGAAGCATCTATAATAATAATAAGGCTAACCTTCTCGCGAATCATACCTGCGACTCAAGTGCTCATTTGTACACGTATTCACATAATAAATCCGCATTTTTATCAAGAAAATAGCTTCTCAAGAAAATGATAAAATTCTCTTTAGGTGAACATGAAGATAGTGTATTAATCATTTCTGGGAATTCATTTTCCACGTTTGACGAGGTTTTCAAATATTACAAATATGGCCGGAACACAATTACGCAAGGAAGAATAAATTCTCTTTCTAGATGATTAAGAAAATGAACTCTAGTCTTCTTAGGTATTCAATTACTATTTCGATCATATTAGCGGTCTAATATTACTGGCAAGATCACAAGTACAACAAGTAAGGCATGCTAGTGGGTCCTAGACTACCCGGACATAAGCATATTAGTAGCTACGCACAGACTCCCGTCACCTAGTGCGCACGTGGCCCCCGCAATTAATAGCATGTATTCATTAGTTCACCTATGGGGGACAATTCTCCCTCAAAGTTAGAAAGGAAGCTTACTTTGCTCCGAAATTCCATAACCGGTTTCCAAGACCTTCCGACGACTCCAATTGATGCATAGCGCTCCAAATTTAGCCAAATAACGGGCAAACCAATGAAAATATACCCTAATACTTGTAAAAATTCAGACTATATAAATTCTCATCTCCGCTCGAAGTATTGACCAAAATGCCCTCGAGCCCACGTGCCCGGATTCCGAAATTTCTCGAAGATAAACTCTACCCATAGACTTACTAGCTCAAATATACAATTTACTCTAATTTTCATGCTCAAATTCGTGTCTAGAATCCAAATTACCAAATTTCTAGGTTTTTCTTCAAAATTCCACATTTTCCACAAATTGCCATGCTCAAATCTGTACGTAGACCATGCATTTAACTTTAAAAGAGTTGGGATAATTTACCTTGTCATCCTTGACGAAAATCCCTCCTTGAAGCTCTCCACAATCGCCCATACCAAATGAAAATAGGAGGAGAACTGTCAAAATTCCCATTTTAAAACATTCTGCCCAGGCCTCATTTCCACAGATGCAATCCAACCCTCGCACCTGCAGCGCCAAAGCCGCACCTGCGGCCAAAGCCTCGCAGGTGCGGTCACACCAGATGACAACAATCTCAGCACTTCTTCGAACTCCAAACTTGATCAGTTAACCATCCGGAATCCACCAGAGACCCCTGGAACCCCGTCCAATTACACCAAACTATTCCAAAACATAATGCGGACTTGCTCGAGGCCTCAAATCACATCAAACAATGCCGAAATCACGAATCGCACTAAAATTCAAACTTTATGAACTTAAAATTTCCAACTTCTACATCCGATGCCGAAACCTATCAAATCACAACCGATTGACCCAAATTTTGCACACAAGTCATATTCGACATTACAGACCTATTTCAACTTCCGGATCGCATTTCGACACCGATATCAAAATTTTCACTTCCGGTCGGAATTCTCAAAAACTTTCAAATTTCTATCTTTAGCCAAATGACTTCAAAATAACCTACAGACATCCGAATTCATTTCCAATCGCGCTCCCAACTGCAGAATCACCATACAAAGCTATTCCCTGGATCGGAATCCCAAACGGACATCAATAACTCTGAAATGCTTTCCAACCCAAAATTTATGAAATCCTTCTAAAACACTAACTTCCACAATATATGCCGAAACACTCCCGGGTTATCCAAAACCCGATTCAGATATACGCGCAAGTCCGAAATCATCATATGAACATGCTGGAACCTTGAGATCCTGATTCTGAGGTCGTTTACTCAGAATCCAATCTTAGTCAATTTCTCCAACGTAAGGCTTCCGAAATGAAAATTTTCTTTCCAAATTAACTCTAAACTTCCCAAAATTCAATTCCGACCACACCACAATTCATAATACTGGAAACGGAGCTGCTCATGACCTCTAACTACTGAACGACGCGTTAGAGCTCAAAACGACCGGTCGGGTCATTACATTTTCCCCCACTTAAACAGACGCTCTTCCTCGAACATGCTAAGAACTGCTCTGGAGTTATCTGAAATCACTGTTTAACACCTCGTGCACCTGCCCGTGCTACCACAACCCAATTGAGCACATTAGCTTGATCAAACCTGAAGATATCCTCTTTTATCCATACAATAAGCTCAGAACCCAGTTCCAACACCTGAAATTTCTCTGCCAGACCTATTTCCAATATATAATCACCGTATCAAATACCACACGAGGTACCAAAACATGACTACATTCTTTTGGTGAATTTAGAGCCATACACCGCATATTTCATCTTCCAATCACAATGACATTTCCCCGAACCTTAATAGCAAAAATTCCACCACTCTGATGCTCCCAATGCACCTTATGATATACATACATATATATATATATATATATATATACATATATATATATACATCCTGCTATAATGTTGACGATATATATATATACATCCTGCTATAATGCTGACGATACCACCACACAGAGGAGATGTGCATAAATTCTAACGAACTGTAGAGTTAACCAAATATTGAATCTCTCCTTTTTGACTAAAATCATCACCTCCTTACTAACCAAATACTAGCAATTGTCCTGTAATATACTTCACATAATCTTATCACACCGATCCTAGATTTATAAATCTTGTCTTACCCAGTATGAACTGCCCAGACAACTAATCACCCTAGAGATGACCAATAGTCTCACATGACACAATGCGCCAATAGGCCACAATTCGAACATGATACATAAGGAAATGACTCAGGAAGGGACTACTCAACTCACAAAACTAATATGGACTTTCCTCAGAAAATAGGAAGTATAACATAAGAAAAATAAATATAGGGAACCGTAATCATCATCACACTGTTGCAGTGTGCAACCCGATCCAAATCATAAAATTCACATAAAGAGATATACACGGAGCTTAATTGCTCACTATTACAAATTACTGAATACCGGTCATAAGCACGCTAAGTGCAGAATACCATTCTGGGGAGACAGATAGAACTATATGCTACAAAACTCAAGCACAACTGAGGTGCGATATATAATCTGGATCTCAAGAGCCATCCTGCTCACATAACATCATCACTACGCGGAATCTCAACACATAAGAAATTATCAAGCTGTTTCACAACTCACACGGCACAATCATAATATCACATGAATTTGATGAAGACGGAACAACACCTGATATTCCAACACCCCTCCTTGAGGAGTGGTATACTGAAATGAACACATCTTACTCGCATGAAGTCCATAATCTTGTTTAAATCCATTCATACACTTCAAGACGATTCTGCTCGCAATGAACTAGGTTGATAGCCTTACATGGGTCCAAAATAACCTACTTTCTCTCATGATACGCAAGAACAAAAGAACAACCATCATAGCCGGGACAACACCCCACAATCCACAACCAGCTGGACTGAACGCCTTCCTGGCATAAATTTTCAAACAAGCAATATTGCACTTCCTTATACTTGGTCTAAATTTTCAATCAATCACGTGACTACATGTCACACTTATACAATCTTCCCGTGGTCATTCTCCCACGACCTTCCACGAGGTAGCAAGTCTGCACATTCATACCAGCGACCACGCTAACACTGCAAAACACATCAAGAACCTATGACCAGGGTACAAACCTCTTTCATCGAATATCGATCTCAGGTGACACTGAAGATAACACCAGTCTACTCTGAACTTTCAAATCCCTTTTTCTTGCTCGCCCGAGCTCATGACATCCTTGCCAACATCGAACCGCAATCTTGATCCTTACTTCCAATTACATACTACTTACTCCACCTGCATGCCAATATGAGATAGCGCATGAATTCCATCATAACTCTTGAACCACTAATAGGGTGAACACCCCGTCATATAGAAACCTTTTTTTTTCTTTTCCCACCTCAATTCAAGAGAACCATAACACCACACGACTGAATTCTCATAATCACAAAACAGGCAAATCCTCAGGGAATAGTCCATACCCCCATGATCCTTCCGGGATCCGCCTACACCTGACAAGCCATAATACTTGAATGCTTCCAAAATAAATTCATTACGGCGGCCGACAAGCCTCGCACACACCGGCAAAAACCACATGCATAACTTAACCACATTGAAGGAACTGATCACTGTCGCACATGTGCCATTCCAACCATGGCTAACCAATCTATCTTCTTTTAATCATCCTTAATCGCCTAAAAAACAATAGTAACCCCATTCAACTCATAACAAACTCAATCCTTACTCATCCCGAGTGGACTTGACTCACGAGACCATGCGATCTCAATCCCACAAACCGTCTCATACCCTTCTGATAATCTTTCTACACCCCGGAGTTTACTTCTCTCACTCCCCCAACATTATCCTGCACGCTGAAAAATATCATAGAACACTCCAACCATTTTCCCTTTCTCAAAAATTATACTGCAAAAGCTCGATTCTTAATCATACTGCTGCCTGAAACCCTTAAACACCGCATTCTTAACCTTCGAGTTTGCTAGGACCGCTATTGAGAGTCACCCACTCTGACTGGCCCCGAATACGATCAACTCCAAGGCTTTTCTAGCGCATGAACATCCTCTCAATGATGTACGTGACTGAGTCACTACCCTTACAACTCGCCCATGCATTAAGCATAAATTCTGAATCCTCTAAAGCCTAACCTGGTCCAATAGGGCCAACTTTTGCACACATTCGTCAAATACCACGCACAATCACCATTTTAGTCCTTTCCCTTAGCTGCAATAACTTGCCATTACGCCGACAATCCGCCACCCCATGAGAACACAATCCTACAACCCAATTGCAGGTGCTGGGACTCCCTTACATAGCCCGAAGCTACTCCTTGCACCACTCTATACCCTGATGAGATCCTTTCTCCTAACAAATCCTCCCTGTTGTATCCAAACTTCCGCCGAAATAACCCACATTTCAACTTAAGCTCGTGCACCCAATCACCATCTACTAAAACTCTCAAACTTCCCCTCAAGATAGGTAGCTATCTTACCACTGAACTCCTGTGCTACGCTGCCACTCTCTCACTTGTTAAACTCATTCCTTTAAACAACTACCTGACTTCCGTTCCTTACACCTGGCCATTTAGAAAGGGAACCACCGCCAAGCACTTTTCACATATCTTCCTTCATTGTATGCTACCCAATTGTTGCCTCAATTCAATATCATTCTCTGTAGTTCTTAATCCAGCAGTTCGCCATGACTTCAAACTCTCCGAAGATCATCTATCTCGAGCTGCCTTCATTATCAACAATTATCCAGTACTGAACCACCGCGCCTCACGGTCTCTGAAAGCCGCTTCTTTAATACTTCTTCACAATACTCTGACCCCATGCAACCGAAGAAACCATAGCACCGACAAACTTAACATATTCCATTCGATCAGTGACGACGACATCACATCAAAGGTGCATATCCCACCTCACTTGAAAACACCAAGTCTTACTGCTCTATCAATCAAAAACCTGACCATTTATAGTCCAAATGTCTTTCCTCTACCGGAACTAAAATGCTGAAATCTCGAAATCACGCCCTGAGAAGACCTCCCTTCAAGCCATTCATCACCCCCAACATATTGGCAAGCATTCTATCATCATATCGACATCGCGCAAAGTATGTCAATAAAATCTCTCAGAATGTCATAAGACCATTATGCCTTTGATTAATATCATGAAATAAACTTTATCAACTTACGTATTTTCTGAGACCCATGAACATATGATAGAATAATATGACATATGGGGAGTCGAGAACATAAGCATCTCTAGTATTTATATGAATAGAGTCATTTATGGAAATATTGCATTTGCTCGTTTCGTATAGATCATGCCAAAAGAAAGAAGGGATAGCCTTAACATACATGAACTGATTATCTTGACAATCCTGTTAACACCCGTTGATTGCGACAACACGTAATGGAGGATCGAAGTAGGGGAAAATCCGTGTGATATTTTTGAGAAAGATTATATCGTGCTCCCTTAGAATCGCAAAATCCCACTGCTACTACGCTAAGAAGTCTTGAATGAATTCTTGTTGAAATGATTCATGTTACTAGTGAAAAATATGGTCTTTGTTGAAGCTTTACATAGCAGATCCGTATGAAACCTCCTAAAAATGAATGAATGGCTTTAGAAAGGTCCCTTTATATAGTGGTGTGGGCCCCACTTAATAATGTTTACCTTAGCCACCCAATTCTCTTAAAATTCCATCTAGCAATGTGACCAAATAGTCACGTAAATCAATATTCTTGGGCTGCCACATTTGGGAGGCTTTATTAAGAGTTATCCAAAATCTTAATTACTCACTAATTCATTATTTATGTGACGACCCAAAATCCATGAGGTCGTGATGGTGCCTGACACCGCTGTCAGGCAAGCCAATCATTAAATAGTTAAGCTCAATTTCATGTTGTAGCATTTTTGAAATCATTACCTTTCACTTTAACACGTAACAACTAAATAAAATTCATTAAGTAAAATATAACAGTCCAATACTCCATTTTAATAAAGTACATCACAACACATCCCAGAACCCGGTGACACAAGTACATGAGCAATTTCTAAGAATTTTACAAATTCTATAAAGCTTGTCCAAAATACAAATTGGACAGGGAATAAAAATGAAAATATAATACATAGAGGAAGACTCAGCCGACTGCGGGTCGTCTCCGAGTGATGCAGCTCGTCTAAGTCTCCAAGTCAGTCATATTTCTATGAAGGTACTTGTGCAATAAAAATGCACAGCAAGTGTAGCATGAGTACGAAAACAACGTGTACTCTGTAATTATCCCGCCTAACCTCAGAGAGGTAGTGACGAGAGGTCGAATTAGACACTTGCTAGAAGTCAACTTAGTATAATCAAGTGAGACACTAAGCATGAATGTCATAGGCAATTTATTAAAATCAGGAATAAATAATATCAACTCCTTCCACATTTAACACTTTAACATCTTCGTCATTTCAGTTGACAATTTAAATCTCCGAGACCATTTGATAGTTCAAGTCACATGTAGCATATTGTATGCATGTATAATGTGCAGGAAATGCCGAGGGTCGACGGCTCGGACCAACATAAACATAGACTGTGCACTGCCAAGGGTCGAACGGCTCGAACCATAGAAGCATCTATTTTCCCCGCTCGCGAATCGATCATGCGACGCAGTCAACATAATAATAGTAAGGCTAACTTGCTAACAAATCATACCTGCGACTCAGGTGCTCATATGTACACGTATTCACATAATAAATCAACATTTTTATCAAGAAAACAACTTCTTAAGAAAATGATAAAATTCTCTTTAGGTGAACATGAAGATAGTATATAAATTATTTCTGGGAATTCATTTACCACGTTTGACGAGGTTTTCAAATATTACAAATTTGGGCGGAACACAATTACGCAAGGAAGAATAAATTCTCTTTCTAGATGATTAAGAAAATGAACTCTAATCTTTTTAGGTATTCAATTGCGATTTCGATCCTATTAGCGGTCTAATATTATTGGCAAGATCATAAGTACAACAAGTAAGGCATGCTAGTGGTTCCTAGACTACCCGGACATAAGCATATTAGTAGCTCCGCACGGACTCCCGTCACTTCGTGCGCATGTAGCCCCCGCAATTAATAGCATGTATTCATTTAGTTCACCTATGGGGGACAAATCTCCCTCACAAAGTTAGAAAGGAGACTTACTTTGCTCCGAAATTCCATAACCGACTTCCAAGCCCTTCTGACGACTCCAATTGATGCACAGCTCTCCGAAACTAGCAAAATAACGGGTAAACCAATGAAAATATACCCTAATACTTGTAAAAATTAAGACAATATAAATTCTCATCTCCGCTCGAAGTATTGACCAAAATTCCCTCAGGCCCACGTGCCCGGATTCCGAAATTTCTCGAAAATAAACTCTAGCCATAGACTTACTAGCTCAAATATAAAATTTACTCTAATTTTCATGCTCAATTTCGTGGCTAGAATCCAAATTACCAAATTTCTAGGTTTTTCTTCAAATTGCATATTTTCCACAAATTCCCATACTCAAATTTGTACCTAGACCATGCATTTAACTTAAAAAGAGTTGGGATAACTTACCTTGTAATCCTTGACGAAAATCCCTCCTTCAGCTCTCCACAATCGCCCATACCAAATGAAAATAGGAGGAGAATTGTCAAAATTCCCGTTTTAAAACATTTTGCACAGGCCTCATTTCTGCACCTGCGATCCAACCTTCGCACATGCGCTCCCGCATGTGCTCCGAAACTCCCGCAACTGCGGCTTCCTCAGATCCAGCCAAAACTCGCACCTACGGCGCCAAAGCCTCACATGCGGCCAAAGCCTCGCAGGTGCGGTCACACTAGATGACAGCAATCTCAGCACTTCTTTAAACTCCAAACTTGATCCGTAACCACCCGGAATCCACCCGAGGCCCCCGGGACCCCGTCCAATTACACCAACTTATTCCAAAATATAATGCAGACTTGATTGAGGCCTCAAATCACATCAAACAATGCCGAAATCACGAATCGCACTAAAATTCAAACTTTATGAACTTGAAATTTACAACTTCTACATCCGATGCCGAAACCTATCAAATCACGACCGATTGACCCCAAATTTTGCACACAAGTCATATTCGACATTATGGACCTGTTCCAAATTTTGGAATCGCATTCCAACCCCGATATCAAAATTTCCACTTCCGAACGGATTTCTCAAAAACCTTCAAACTTCTATCTTTAGCCAAATGACTTCAAAATAACCTACGGACATCCGAATTCACTTCCGATCGCGCTCCCAACTCCAGAATCACCATACGAAGATATTCCTAAGCTCAGAATCCCAAACAGACATCAATAACTTTGAAATGCTTTCCAACCCAAATTTATGAAATCCTCCTAAAATACTAACTTCCACAATATACGCTGAAACGCTCCCGGGTTATCCAAAACCCGATCCGTACATACGCCCAAGTCCGAAATCATCATACGAACCTACTGGAACCTTTAAGTCTTGATTCCGAGGTCGTTTACTTAGAATCCCAATCTTAGTCAATTTCTCCAACTTAAGGCTTCCGAAATGAGAATTTTCTTTCCAAATTAACTCTAAACTTCCCGAAATTCAATTCTGACCACACCTAAAAGTCATAATACCGGAAACGGAGCTTCTCATGACCTAAAACTGCTGAACAACGCGCTAGAGCTCAAAACGACCGGTCGGGTCGTTACAATTTAACTAATTAATCTCCCATTAACCAATAATCAACAAATTACCCACATAATTAAGAAGTTTCTCAAATTACATAAAATAGTACTCACATTTAACACACTTTATACACCTTACTATCATGGTCATGTGGTACCTTGTATGGTACTAGTCCATAATTACCGAGTATTTTAGCTCGGACCAATTTTATCCCAAAATGTCAAACTTCGACGAAATTCATTTTTTTGATTTGCTTACCCTGACCTTCACGAATTTAATCATCACTTGTTAGAAATAGCATAATGCTTATAATCTAAAAAAAATCTCATTCCCGAACCTACATCGATTAACTTACGACAAAACTTTAACGTACAAAAAATACGAGATGTAATATCTCATTTCCGAGCTTTCATCAATTTACTTATGACGTACTTTTAGGTACGAAAATATGGGGTTTAAATCCCATATGTAAGATATAGCAATATTTGTAACCTGGACTTAGATTTATTCATATTGCTATATTAAATCTAAGTCCTTTAATGCTTTTTCATTACTGTTCATTTTAAGAATGACGACCTAATCTCATCTCATACTTTGTGAATTTTGTTCATCCATTGTTGATTCACCTCAATATTGATCTACAATATACCACTGATAACATGAAACTCCTTACTTAATACCTTGCCACTAGGGCTTACGTTGCATCGAGGAATATTTGAAGTGATTTTCCTGATCCAGTTAGCCGATACTGTACTTCAATAATCGTATCTTATAGCATCCCAATGCAGTTCACTTACGTGGGTATTTTAATCTCGTACAATTCATGAAATCCTCTTCAAATCATTAATCAATCGAACGCCGAAACGTCATCCTTTATCTATCACAATTACACCCTCATTGGACTATCATGGTAGCATTCCATCTCTTCTAAATGCCATTGGTATTAGACTCGTTTGAGTTCATTCAGGCCATAGTGAGCTTCGTATAATTTAGAGAAACCATCAGCTCTCTTGTTTTTATGGGCTTAATCCCTAAGGACTTTATCCATTCTCATCACCTTCTCACTCACCCTTTCTTAGCCTTACTCCTGTCTTTCTAAAACCTTGACGCCTTACCGTACTTTAGCTTGCTACCTACACATATTCAATTATACCACTCACAACCTTCCTTTAACTTGTTTGCACCACACATTTCCATATGTGATTTTGGAACATCAAACGAGACATCACATCGTCTCTAACTCTTCTTTACTCTCTTGGCTAGATTTATCGGTACCTAAAAACCATAGACTAGAAGATATGCTACTGACAATGCCGCTATCATTCCTGGATACTGAATTCCCTACGCTTCTAGCCTTTTATCCGAAATATGGACCATTCACGACCTTCTACATTTGATTATCTCGTACATTGTTCACCTTTACCTTCCTTAGCTTAAAGTCTCGCATCACATCTTTCGTGACCTCCCTTCCACATAGGTTTAATTCAAATCCACAACTTGAATATCTATCATGATACTTGCACCTCTTTACATGATTCGGTGAGAGCTTCACACCAACTTCTTATGAGGCTGGTACTCTTCTAACTGGATTTATCGTAAAGCTGTTATAAAATGGCTACTGTACTATCTCTATTGCACCTATGATATTAAGAGTGATTCTACAATGTTCTCAATCACGATGTCCATAATTTCCTGGGTCCAATAATCAAACTCATGATTTACTTAGTTATTGTAACTCTTTAGTTTCCTCTTTCCTCTGATCAACCTTTATGTAGGCTTAAGCTATCTTCTGATCTGCGGCTGATGGTATTGATTATTACTTTAGCCCTTCATGGACACTATGGAATATCCATGATTCAATCTCTAACAATTCAACCCTTTGTCTATGCCCTGGGCTCAATTCATTTTTTATAACTTATACCGGAGTCTTCTATGTTTGTATGATTGTCATCATATATGTTGCATGTATAAAAATCCGAACTCTTAAGTGCATCCATAACGTACCCTGGGTCATTAATCGAATAATTCTTTTCGTTCCTTCTCAACTTTTCCTGGTCTTTATGCCCCCTTGTTGTGTGCATACTTAGATTAAATTAGTGCCCGCACATATTGGAATTCCATACAACTCATATGATCTTGAATATTACTTCGGATTTTTCTTCCCGTTCATTAGCCACGGTAGGTGCCATTTTCTTATGGAGTGCATACAATGTTGTTGTGCGACTGTTGTTATAAGACCACTTCCTCCTTAGGTCATTGAGATTAGGTTGATGTCGTACTCCATACTTACTTAGTTAGTCTTTCATTGTAGTATTTAGCAAAGATCCTTTGAATCTTGTAAAGTTGCAAGCGCATTACATCATATTCCCGATAGAATTTTTGGTGTTCGTACTCACCTACATTTATCCTTATTTATTTAGCTCCACACTCATGTGCTTGTAAGGTTGCTTCTGAACTGATATTTTGACTGTCTTCCTAGTGGCACTCTCTTTTATTTCCATAAAACTTATACGGTACTTTTAACTACCCCGACTCCTATCTGAATATTTCTCAAGTATTACAATGTCATATCGGTGAGACTAAATTCCCACGTTGGGGTTCACTATGTTTATCTTGCACGATCTGTTGATTTGTTTATATCTTCTTGTCTATCCATAACTAGGCCCTTCCTGAATCAAATACTAACTACTCGTTGGCCCATTCCCATATCAATATTCCGCAATCTTTCTTGGGTCATTTTCTTTGTCTTAACTTACCTCTCGCACTGGCTCCTTATCTATCCATAACTTCCGGGGCATGAACCCATCACTTCCTCTCCTTGACATCGTGTTTGCATAATATTCTGTGATCGTAGCCTATCTGTAGGCTTTGAATAAGTTCAATCTCATCCCTTTCTTATTTTTATAGTGTTCTTCCTTTACCATTCCATAGCTACTAGAACCACTTAGTTCTGACTTAATGCCACATCACACCATATTCCCCCCTTTAGGGGAGTAATAAGTTTTAGAGATATGACGATCTATTTATAGATGTTTTACCGCTTTATCTTTTTTGTATTTTCACATCATCGATGATCCTTACCCTTCTTGCGGTAATCCTTCTATACCAAGGAGAACGATATTTCCTTACTCGCGATGGTGACACTTAGGGTAACTGGCACATACAGTCCCTTAAGCTTAACTTTGCTCACATTTCTTGCTTTAGGGAAGCTTCCTCCTGAATGTTCTTTAAAGATTATTCTTTTGTCGTCCATTCTATTATTGCCGGAATGCAAATATGAAATTCTCATGATGGTGACTATTACTCAGTCCCCAGTTCAGGTTTAGTTTATCTTTCTCACCAGTCCATACTGATTTCTATTACTCTGGGGTCCAACTTTTCCTTCTAGTAATCACGTTAGAGTCAAGAACTTATTTCTCAAAATGAGAATATGACTTTATGGCCTATAATATTTTGTTGTCTCAAGGCTTGTCACCTCTCGTATTTGCCTTCACTTGGATATAGACTCTGTAATATTATCATCATTCTTTTTGGTTGTCATCCATGTATCACATCTTACTCATAATGCTTCATTAACTGTGTTCCTATTTCCCTGCTAACATTTCTGTCTGTCACCTTATTTTGAAAACTTCAACTAGACATTCTTTTTCTTTTACCTCCCCTTAGCTCCATCCACTAGCTCTTCGGTTGCCTAACATTCTTTCTCTGCTAGGGACGGGAGCCACACTAAGGTAATATTTATCCCTTCTATGCTTCCAGTGCCTATATTTGTAGTTCTCATATCTAGTTGTACTATTTTATAGTGCACCATTTGGGTGTCTCACAAGGAGATATATTATCACATTTGCAATATCCTTCAGAAATGTCAACTAACGAAAACAATCCATCCACCATTTTGGGTCACTCTAATTCCAGCCGGATCCTGATATACGTCCTTCTCTTATATTGCTTCTGTTATCTTCCATAGGGCATAAATGAGATGGGTGTGGCCAATTGTATATACCTCTATTAGAATTGAAGGTAACTCAAAATGCTTATATTTCTCTGCTTGAATTGTAAATATTGTTAATCTTCATTAACTGGGTACCTCGTACCATTCTTCAACTTGCTTCTTTTACTTGCTGAAACTTGTGTCTACCTTCCGGTTCTCTTATTCCTTTTTACCATAAGAGTGGATAGGCATTCTTGCCTAAGGGATCCTTATCAAGAAGCTTACACATCTTAGTATACACATGATCTGCTGAATACCTCATATTTATCTGTCATAGGCATGATGCAAAATCGAGTTCCTCTGACTCAACTCTTCCACGACTATATCTTTTACCAACCGTCTTTCTGGATGTAGGCATCGTCGTATTATACATAAGAAAAAGTTTAGGAAGTTGAGTTCCTACAACTAAGCTCTACCACACGATATAGAGTAACAAGAAAGAGTGATAGTCCTAAAATCCCTGTAGCCTCATGCTTATAATGTAGTGCATGACAGACCCATAAATAAGACTCTACTAGACACGGCTTGTAAACTCCCTAGGACAGAACTACTCTGATAACACTTTTGTCACGACCCAAATTGATGGGCCGCGATGGGCACCCCGTACCTTACTCAACTGAATACTAACATAACATATATTTTTGTATCATGCTATCATAGGTAAATAAGACAGAAAGGTTGTCGTAGGATAACTAGAATAAAACATGTAATACCAACTTATACATAACACATATGGGCTATAAGACCAAAATGATCACTCATATACTAAACATAGACCAACAAGGCCATGAAATATGTTACGTACATGACATATGTCTACACGCCTCTAGGAGTAGATAAATACCATAACGGTCATGATAGAGCCCCGTCATACCAATCAATATATGACCTAACCGTACTAACCAAATAAGCAACTTCGGAGAAAATGAAGAGCACCAACATCTTCCGCTAAGATGATAGCCAACTTGGAGGACTCTCAACCTGTCTATCAGGACCTGTGGGCATGAAACACATCATCCCTAGGCAAAAGGGACATCAGTATAAATAATGTACCGAGTATGTAAGAAATGAAAATTAGTAAACAATAGACGTGAGAGAAACATGGAGTAAAACACTCGACATGTAAGTCTGAATAACTCTGTGAATCATTTAATATTTATAATATCATGCATATGCGTATAAATTTCATACCATCCATGGGTATATTCGTTCATAAAATCATCAAGCCTCTGAGGGCATCCCATCATTTCATCTCGGCCATTGTGGGCAACATCATCAACGTATACCAGCTGATTAGGTGGTGGTGCGTATGTAACGGCGTAACCTTTTCCCATATCCCATATATATATATAATATACATACATACGTGTAGATAACGCCATCTGGTCACGGGTCAATGTACATGTATAAATGAATGCAATGCTTGAGAAATACGTCAATAAAATTTCTCAGAACGTCATAAGACCATTATGCCTTTGATTAATATCATGAAATAAACTTTATCAACTTACGTATTTTCTGAGACTCATGAACAAATGATAGAATAATATGACACATGGGGTTCGAGAAGATAAGCATCTATAGTATTTTTATAAATAGAGTCATTTATGGAAATTGTGCATTTGCTCGTTCCGTTTGTGTCGTATAGATCATGCCAAAAGAAAGAAGGGATAGCCTTAACATATCTGAACCGATTCTCTTGACAATCCCTTTAACTCCCGTTGATTGTGACAACACGTAACTGCGGATAAAAATAGGAAAAAATACGTATGATATTCTTGAAAAAAATTATATCGCGCTCCCTTAGAATCGTAAAATCCCGTTGCTTCTACTCTAAAAAGTCTCGGATGAATTCTTGTTGAAATGATTCACGTTACTAGTGAAAAGTATGGTCTTTGTTGAAGCATTACATAGCAGATCCGTATGAAATCTCCTAAAATGTGAATGAATGGCTTTAGAAAGGTCCCTTTTTATAGTGGTGTGGGCCCCACTTAATAATGCTTACCTTAGTCACAATTCTCTTAAAATGCCATCTAGCAATGCGACCAAATAGTCACTTAAATCAATTTTCTTGGGCTGCCACGTTTAGGAGGCTTTATTAAGGCTTATCCAAAATTTTAATTACTCACTAATTCATTATTTAACTAATTGATCTCCCATTAATTAATAATCAATCAATTACCCACATAATTAAGAATTGTCTCAAATTACTTAAGATACTATTCACTTTTAACACACCTTATACCCCTTATTATTATGACCATGTGGTACCTTATATGGTACTAGTTCATAAATACCGGGTATTTTAGCTCACGCCGTATTTTATCCCAAAATGTCAATCTTCAACGAAATTCATTTTCTTTGATTTCCTTACCCTCTCACTTTCACGAATTTACTCATCACTTGTTTGAAATATCATAATGCTTATAATATCAAAATAATCTCATTCCCGAACTTACATCGATTTACTTACGATAAAACTTCAACGTACAAAAAATACGGGATGTAATATCTCATTTTCGAGCTTTCATTAATTTTTTTATGGCGTACTTTTACGTAAGAAAATATGGGGTCTAACAATATTCTTCCTTTGGAAAATTCATCCTCGAATGTTGACTGATACACTTATCGTTCTCATAACCCGTAGCTCTTACGAATATTTTAATACCTTTTTTGCCATTTAGGCAACCGTTCTTTGAATAACTCCAAAGGCCAGGGCATTCCCTCCTTTAGGCATCTTTCTCACACCACAGTCTATGGTCGAAATTCTTCTAATCTCGTAACTGTTGCTACCTTTTGTCATGCAGCATGTATGACTTTTTCCTTGTATATACGCCTATGCGACTCTTCTCTTTTTTTTCCTCCAGTTTTTAGCCAATCTCTAGGCGTCACTTTGTAAGCATATACAGAGCTTGAAAAGATGTCTCCTTGGGCATTTATAGATATACTGAAGTCCTTTGCTCGATACTTTGTTGAACTTACGAATATTGCTATATCTTATTTCATAGACTCGATTATCCATTCGTATGACTTTACTGCATCTAGGTGGGTCATGCTATACCATGACTCTTACTTTAATTTATTATTACTGAGGTCTTCTACAAAACTCCAGGTTACTTTCGTTGCTTATCCCATATGTATAAATCTAATTCCTTTAATGCTTCCTCATTACTGTTCATTTTAAGAATGACGACCTAATCTCATCTCATAATTTGTGACTTTTGTTCATCCATTGTTGATTCACCTCAATATTGATCTATAATATACCATTGATAACATGAATCTTCTTACGTAATACTTTTCCACTAGGGCTTACATTGCATCGAGGAATATTTGAAGTGATTTTCCTGATACACTTAGCCGATACTGTACTTCAATAATCGTATTTTATAGAATCCCAATGTAGTTCACTTATGTGGGTATTTTAATCTCGTACAATTCATTAAATCCTCTTCAAATCATTACTTAATTGAACGCCCAAACGTCATCCTTTATCTATCACAATTACACCCTCATTGGACTATCAGGGCATCATTTCATCTCTTCTAAATGCCATTGGTCTTAGACTCGTTTGAGTTCATTCAGGCTATACTGAGCTTTGTATAATTTAGAGAAACCATCAACTCTCTTATTTTCATGGGCTTAATCCCTAAGGACTTTATCCATTCTCATCATCTTCTCACTCGCCCTTTCTTACCTTTACTCCTGTCTTCCTACAACCTTGTCACCTTACCATATTTTAGCTTGGTACCTACACATATTCAATTATACTACTCGTATCCTTCCTTCAACTTGTTTGCACCACAAATTTCCTTACGTGATTTTGGAACATCAAGGGAGACATCACATGTCTCTAACTCTTCTTTACTCTCTTGGCTAGATCTCTCGGTACATAGAAACCATAGACTAGAAGATATGCTACTGACGATGCCGCTATCATTCATGGATACTGACTTCCCTGCACTTCTAGCCTTTTATCCGAAATATGGACAATTCATGACAAACTGCATTTGAGTATCTCGTACGTTGTTCACCTTTACCTTACCGTTGAGATGGTCAGACGAGTGTGAGTCGAGCTTTCAGAAGCTTAAGACTGCTTTGAGTACAGTGCCGGTATAGGTGTTGCCCACAGGTTCAGGAACTTACATGGTATATTGTGATGCGTCCCGTGTTGGGCTCGGTGCAGTATTTATGCATGAGGGCAGGGTAATTGCATATGCATCTTGGTAGTTGAAGTTTCATGAGAATAATTACCATGTCCATAATTTATAGTTTGCAACCATTAATCATGCGCTAAATATTTGGAGGCACTATCTTTATGGCGTGTCGTGCGAGGTTTTAACTGATCATCGGAGCCTTCAGTATTTTTTGAAGCAAAAGGATCTCAATTAGAGGCAGAGGAGGTGGTTGGAGCTATTGAAAGACTATGATATCACCGTCTTGTATCATCCCGGGAAGGCCAATGTGGTGGATGACGCATTGAGTAGAAAGGCAGGGAGTATGGGCAGTCTTGCATTCATTCCGGTCGGCGAGAGGTCTCTTTCATCAGATGTTCAGACTTTGGCCAATCCCTTTAGAGGTTTGATATCTTAGAGCCCAGCCGTGTTCTAGCTTGCACAATCGCTCGGTCTTCTTTGTTGGATCGTATCAGAGATCGGTAGTATGATGACCCTCATTTGTTGGTCCTTAGGGACACAGTGCGTCACGGTGGTTCCAAGCAGGTTACTTTTGGCGATGACGGAGTCTTAAGGATGCAGGGTCATGTTTGTGTGCCTAATGTGGATGGACTTCGTGAGTTGATTCTTGAGGAGGCCCACAGTTCCCGGTATTCCACTCATCCGGGCGTCGCAAGGATGTATCAGTACTTGCAGCAACATTATTGGTGGAGGAGGATGAAGAAGGATATAATTGCTTATGTAGCTCGGTGCTAAATTGTGAGCAAGTGAAGTGTGAGCATCAGAGACCCGGTGGTTTGCTGCAGAAGATAGAGATTCCTGATTGTAAGTGGGAGCGTATCACTATGGACTTAATTATTGGACTCCTACGGACTAAGAGGAAATTTGATGTTGTTTGGGTCAATTTGGATAGGCTGGCCAAGTTAGCACATTTTATCTAGGGCAGTTACCTATTCTTCAGAGCAGTTGGCAGATATTTACATTCGCGAGATCGTTCGTCTTCACGGTGTGCCCGTGTCCATCATTTCTGATCAAGGTACGCAATTCACCTCGCACTTCTGGAGGACAGTACAATGCGAGTTGGGTACGCGAGTTGAGTTGAGCACAACATTTCATCCTCAGACAGACGGACAGTCTGAGCGCACTATTCAGATCTTGGAGGATATGCTCCGCGCATGTGTTATAGTTTTTGGAGGATCGTGGGATTAGTTTTTGCCCTTTGCAGATTTCGCCTACAACAACAGCTACTAGTCGAGCATTCACATGTCTCCCTGTAAGTCATTATACAGTAGGCGGTGCCGGTCGCCAGTTGAGTGGTTTGAGCTGGGGGCTCAGTTCTTAGGTAAAGATCTAGTAAAGGATGCCTTGGATAAGGTCAAGAATATTCAGGATCGACTTCGCGCAGCTCAGTTCAGGCAACAGAGTTATGCCAATCGTAAATTTTGTGATGTTGCATTCATGGTCAGCGAGGGAGTGTTGCTCCAGGTATCACCCATGAATGGTGTCATGAGGTTTGGAAAGGAGGAAAAGCTGAGCCGTAGGTATATCGGACCTTTTAAGATTCTCGAGAGAGTGGGAGAGGTTTCTTACAGGCTTGCGTTGTCTCTGGGATTATCAGCAGTTCATTCAGTATTCCTTGTGTCCATGCTCCGGAAGCATCACAGCGATCCGTCCCACGTGTTAGATTTCAGGTCTGTCCAGTTGGACAAGGATTTGACTTACAAGGAGGAGCTGGTGGCTATTCTAGCCCCACAAGTTCGTCAGTTGAGGTCGAAGAGTTATCCTTCAGTCCGAGTGCAGTGGAGAGGTCAGCCCATCGAGGCAACTACTTGGGATTCCGAGTCGGATATACGGAGTAGATATCCCCACTTATTCACCAGTTCGGGTACTTTTCTATGTTTGTTCAAGGAAGAATGCTTGTTTTAGAAGTGGAGAACGTGATGACCCGATAGGTCATCTTATGATTTAAAACCTAATTATGTGATTCGAAACCTTAAAAATCATGTTTTATCCTTCCTCGATTTGCATGCACAGTCCGAGCATCTTTCCAGAAAATTTTTATGTAAAAAAATTGTGAAAATTAAGGATTTTAAATTAAAACATCATTTGAGTGGGCTTCAGTCAATATTTTTGGTAAACGGGCCTAGATTCGTATTTTGACGATCCCGGTGCGTCCGTACTGTGATTTGGGACTTGAAAGTATGCTCGAAATCAAATTCGTAAGTCCTTAGCCCGAGATATCGGACTTTGTCAAAATTTGAAAGTTGAAAGCTTAATGAATTTAAAGTGTGTGGACAAAGTTTGACTTTTTGGATAACGGGTCTGTATTTTGGTTCCAGAAACCGTATAGGTCTAATACTATATTTATTACTTTCTTGTGAAATTTGATGAAAAACGGAGTTGGTTTGACGTGATTCGGATGTCCAATTGTGAAAATAAAAGTTTCAAAATTTTCTGGAAAATTTCATTTGATTTGGTGTTCAATTCATAGCTTTAGGTAATATTTTTCTATTTTGATCGAGCGAGCAAGTTCGTATGATGTTTTAGAATTGTGTGTATGTTTGAATTGGAGCCCCGAGGGCTCGGGTGAGTTTCGAATAGGCTACGGAGTGAAAATTTGACTTAGAGCATAGCTGGTGTTGCAATATCTGGTGTAGACCTCAGATCTCGCAAATGCGAGATCAGGCATCGCAATTGCGGCCTCTGCAGGTTCCGCATTTGCGAGCTATTTCTCGCATTTGCAAAGAATAGTTGGGCCTCATGGTTTTAGCAATTGCGAAGGGGGACGAGGGAATGCAGTGATCACATTTACGATCACATGGTCGCAATTGCGGAAAGGGTCAGGCTCGCATTTGCGAGATTTTCTTCGCATTTACGAAGATAGCAGGAATGGGGAGACCTTCGCATTTGCGATAGGTTCTTCGCATTTGCGGGGCTCGCATTTGCTAACCCTAGGTCGCAAATGCGACACCTACAACTGACCAAAATGATTTTTGGACTGTATTTTTGGTTCACTTTTCAAATTTTCAAAACCTAAAACCTTAGAGGCGATTTTCCAAAGACTTCTTCTTCCCCAATTTGTTGGTAAGTGATTCTAACCCACTTTCTTTCAATTACCCATTACTTTTCCTAAGATTTCAACCTAAAATCTAAGATTTTTCATGGTGGAATTGGGTAGAAGCTAGGGATTTGGTAAATTGGGGATTTAAACCTCAAATTGAGGTCGAATTCAACAACAAATTACATAACCGGGCTCGGGATTGAATGGGTAATCGGGTTTTGGTCCAAATTTCGAGTTTGGACCAAGTGAGCCCGAGTGTTGACTTTTATTGACTTTTTCAATAATGACCTAAATTGAATTACTTGCAATCGTGGGTAGTTCCTAAGACTTTATTTGAATTGTTTGGTTGGTAATTTTTTAAATTCTATTGGTTCAGAGGCTTGTTTGAAAGGAAAAGCTGTGATTGAGCATTGAGTGACCTTTGGAGCGAGGTAAGTATTGTGTCTAACTTGGCTTGAGGGAATTAGGAACCCTTGAACTATTTGCTATGTGTATTCCATATGTGAGCGGCGTATATGTGAGGTGACGAGTACTTATGCGCCGCCAAATTATATGTTTTCCCTATTTTTCCTATTGTTCTCATATTGTCTATTTTCTTGTATTAACTGCTACATGCCTAGTTGTGTTCCCATGCCTAATTGCTACGTGTTAGACATTGTTTCCTTCTGTTCATGATATTTGTTCCTCCTATAGTTCATTATCTTCTATTATTTTCTTTAGCTGGTTTATCGGTGCTCTTTTGTGGTATTTTCTGAGTACAAGTTTCCTATTTTTTTTGGTTTGGAGTTTAAGTATTGTGAAGGGTTTCTGTGATTTTGCATTGTGAAATTTCTGTACATACTGAGTAATTAATATTGATATGGCGGAGTCGGATTGCACGCAGCAACATGTGTAATATGGGTGATATGCTGAGGTAGAATAAGAGTGAATTGATATCGTACGGTGGGAACGGGTTGCACGCTGCAACAGGTGGAATAAGGGTGAATTGTGATTGTGTTATTGTGATATAGTGGGACCGAGTTGCACACCGCAACACTCTTATTTATATCTACTGTTGTTTATACTGTTATGAGGAAATAAGGAAAGAATATGAGATATATGGTGGGATCGGGTTGCACGCCGCAACAATCAATGTGCTTATGTTTTCCTTGAACCGTGTTAACTTTACGATATTCTTAATTGCACTTAAGGGTTAGTAATTTCTGAACGTTGTTGCCTTATTTCCGGGATTTGTAGTTATTTCTTGCAAGTTACTGTTTATTTTTATTCTATCTTCCTTTTTCTGCTTTTATTATATATACTGCATACAAGCTATATTGTGAGTGACCCGTCGTAGCCTCGTCACTACTTCGTCGAGGTTAGGCTCGGCACTTACCAGTACATGGGGTCGGTAGTACTGATACTGCACTCTGCATTTTTTATGCAGATTTTGGTGTTAGTCCGAGCTGATTCTGAGGTTGGTTGCACGATTCACTTGATAGGAGACCCAAGGTAGACATGTCGGCGTCCGCAGGCCCTGGCGTCCCCTTCTATACATTCCCCTTTACTGTTTCCTTCTTTTCGAAAATAGTTGTATTTCTTTCAGATTCTGGGTAGTAATATATATTGAGGTTGTTATATATTTCCGCACTCATTTCAACTCGTTATAGCTTATTTGTTGTTAATTACTGAAAGATAGAAGAATTGGTAATGATTCTCTAACATTGGTTTGCCTAGCAAGAGAAATGTTAGGCGTCATCACGGTCCCGAAAGTGGAAATTTCAGGTCGTGACGCTGCAAAAAGGAGGCGTGACAAAGGGTTGATCATCCTGAATAGCGCTAAACTATAAGTTATTTGAACATTGTTCAAATTCAATCCCTATAGAGACGATAATTTTACTATACTATCTTTAGCTAGCGAGCATTAATTTTCATGTTATGTTTTGCGCTCGTCACTTGTTTCAAATAAACTCTATAATTAATTAAAATACAAAGTCAAGAACGGTAAGAATTAACGGCACATTGGTTTCAAAACATGTAATAATCAAATAATTAGGCCGAGTGGAATTGTAAAGCGATCGTGCTAAAATTACGAAATTTGGGAGTGCCTCCCACCTTCTTCCGAGTTAACAGAATTCCATACCTGATCTTCTGTGTATCGCAGACTTAAACAAAGTCAATTTTTTCCTTGAATTGGGATTTTAAAATAATTGGTCGACTTGGAACACCTTATTAAATTATTCCAAACTGGCGACTCTATAAAATAAAGAAAAAATTAGTCCCTTTAACACTTAAATTGAAAAAAGAAAAAATTTCCACAACCATCCCCAGAAAAGGAAGTGTGACAATAAATAAAAGAAAAAATTTAAAATATTATACTAGGAATTATTTTGGACAATAAAATAAAGTAAATATAGAATACTTCAATATATATTATTGATATATATACAAAATTTAAGAATTTCAACCAATAATTTATAATTAAAAAAAGTATTTAAATTAATGTAAAAAAATCACATATCTATCTATATTAAGAATAATAGTGAATAAAATTATTAAATTAAGTGGAAAGTTAGTAAAAAATCGCATAAAGTGTGATAATATTACATATTAGATAATATTACATATTAGATAATATTATAACAAAAATATTAAAAATAATTAAAATTTAAAAAAAAATCTATATCGAAAATAAAAGAAAGAGACTATTTGAACTTGAGATTAGAAAGTTCTTAAAATTATGATTAGAACGCTCAAAATACGAATATGACCACAAAATTGATGTCTTGTTAGATAAAGAAAAATAAAAATTTGATACTAAATAAAATTGAAATATACTAAAGAAATATCTCAGGTAAGTAATTTTACTAATGAAAATTAAAAGTCAAATTTGTATATTGAAACTAAAAGAGAAACAAAGTATATGCATGTAATACAAAAAATAGTTATAAAAAAATTCAACAGATTTGAAACATTACAAAGAACTTATATATTAATTTCAGACTAATCCAAAGATATATTTTAAAATAAAATCTAATATTATTTTGAGTATAGGTAAACTATTTATGTAAAAATCTAATTAAAATTTCTTAATAGGGAAGAGAATATATAAAGAGGAAAATAGAGATAGTGCGAGGATACTTATAATTTTAAAGTTATTTAAAAATAAGTAAATTAAATTATTGAATAATACTCAAAAATATTATTAATAGATTTAAATGACGAAGGAGATCCGGTAAGAAGATAATAGTGCAAAAATATATTAAATTTCAAGAATAATTTTTCTTATATTTATTGATAATTATTAAAAGGGTACTAAAAGATCACATTACAATATAGCAATATTAATGTCATCCAGCAATTTGAGCCTATTTGGTCCACCTTTGCCCCTCTACTTTTGAATGTTTTTAATTAAGACGAAACCTTTTCGAGTATCTGTCCCAAATAGAAGAACACACCCCCGTTTGGTCATATATTTCGGTTTTTTTTTTTTTTTTTTTTAAAAATTATTTATTTATGAAATATAATCATGTTTTGGAAAAATAACTCAAAAGTTTTCAAGTTCCCAAAAACTAATTTATGTCAATTTTTGGGTGAAAATTTTTATTCCACTCACAAAACTTCAGTTTTTCTTCAAATAAAATACATGTCCAAACACAACTTCAACTTTCAAAAATTATTTTTTTAACACAACTTCAAAAACTTGTTTGTTTCAAGTTTCAATCAAATCTATAATTTATTAAATTGAGAAGAATCAGGTTTTCTAATTGTCATATCAGATTGGACATTTTGGACTCTCTTTCATAATAATCTCACATTTGTAAATTTTTATTTATTGCATCAAAGTTTTTCAATATTTTTTATCATAAAAGTCAATCAATTGTGATGACCCAAAGGGTCATCTTGTGAATTAAGACTCTATTCCGCGCTCGTTAGCCTTAAAAATATTATTTTTACTCACCCCCTTTTACGTGCGCAGTCTGGGCGTAAATGCGAAAAGCCTTTATGTGGAGATTTATGAAATAATAATTTTTGGGATTTAAAAAGTGATTTTTAGTTGACTTTGGTCAACATTTTGAGTAAACGGATCCGGAAACGTATCACGGCGGTCCCGGAAGGTCTGTAGAAAAATATGGGACCTAAGTGTATGCACGAAATCGAATTCCGAGGTCCCTAGCTCGAGAAATGAATTTTTGATGAAAATTTTAAGACTGAAATTCTAAGGATTTAAAGAAATTGATTAATGTTTAATCTCATTGGTATCGGGCCCGTATTTTGGTTCCGAAGTCCGGTACATGTTCATTATAATATTTAAGTCACGTCTGTAAAATTTGGTTGAAATCAGAGTTGATTTGACGTGATTCGGACGTCCGGTTGAGAAGATAGTAATTTTGAAATGTTCTTGAGAAGTTCATGAGTTTTGGTGCTAAATTCGTAGTTCTAGGTGTTGTTTTGTAATTTGATTGCACGAGCAAGTCCATATGATATTTTTAGATTTGTGTGCATGTTTGGTTTAGAGTCCCGAGGGCTCGGGTGAGTTTCGAATAGGCTACGGGGTGTCTTGAACTTAGAAAATTTTTGCTGGTGTAGAACTGAACATGTTGCAGGCCTCTGATCTCACAATTTCGAGATCAGGTATCGCAAATGCGAACATAGTACGGTTAGCAATTGCGAGGCTCTCATCGCAATTGCGATAAGAAGCCTGGGCCAGCAGTTCCCACATTGGCGAGGTTACCTTCGCAATTGCGAACGGAGTCAGGGAAGGGCAGGTTCGCGAATGCGAACATTCACTCGCATTTGCGAGACTCAGTGGTCGCAAATGCGACACTATTCTCGCACTTGCGAAGGCCGTAGGAATGTGAAGGTCATCGCAATTGCGATTGTTCCTTCGCATTTGCGAAGCTCAGGTCGCAATTGCGGCATCTGCAGCTGAGTAAGAGGGACTTAGACGAGATTTTTCAGTCATTCTTCAAATTTTCAAAACCTAAATCTCAAAGGGCGATTTTCCAAAGACCAATTCTTCCCCAAATCATAGGTAAGTGATTCTTAACTCTATTCTTTCAAACTTTTACTTCTTTAAACAAGATTTCAACACAGAATCTAGGATTTTTATGGTGGAATTGGGGATTTTTGGTAGAAAACTAGGAATTTCAAAATTTTGGGATTTCGACCTCAAATTGAAGTCGGATTCCAAAACCAATTGTATATCCGGGCTCGGGGTGAATGGGTAATCGGGGTTTGGTCCGAATGTCGGGTTTGGACCAAGCGGGCAGGGTGTTGACTTTTGTTGACTTTTTTAAATATGAACTAAATTGAACCGTAGTTATCGGGGATGATTCTAAGGTTTATGTTGAATTATTTGATTGGAAGTTTTCTAGATATTGTGAACTCGGAGGATAATTGGAAAAGCAAAGTTGTGATTGCGCGTTAAGTGATAATTGGAGCGAGGTAAGTGTCGTGTCTAACTTTGGCTTGAGGGAATAGGTATATTATGTTTGTTTTCTATGTGTTTAGTTGTTGAATATGATGTATAGGTGAGGTGACAAGCATCTATGCGTTGTTGTTGGGTCATAGCATGCGAGTGAAATTCTATCCTTTGTGAATCTTGTAGTCTTAAATCCTATTATCCATGCTTGTTGTTGTCATTGAAATATTGGGAGACTTATATCCGGTTCCACCAAAGTTGATAAATTTGTGAATATTGATTCAAGGTTGAGATGTTAAATTTTGAAATAAATCATTGATGAGATATTGATTTCTTGTGAAACTTCTCTCAATTCGTTATTATTGATTTTGTGAATTGTGAGGAGGAGTGTAAAGCAAGAAGGGTGATGCTGTGCATGATTTATTTATATCGTAAGGAAGAGTGTAAAGCACGAAGGGTGTTGTCGTGCCATGATATGTGAGTTTTACTGCACGAAGGGTGATGTCGTGCCATAATATGAGAGTGATAAAGCACGAAGGGTGGTGTCGTGTATATTATGTGAGGTTTAATGCACGAAGGGTGATGTCGTGCCGTTCTATTTATATATTGGTGAGGTTGAGAGGAAAAGCACAAAGGATGATGCCGTGCAGTTTTCCTTTGTTATCTTAATTGCTTAATTTATTTCATGATTTCTGTTCAAATTGTGCTTCCTTTTATTGTTTCTCACTTCTTATATTGTGATTCCCCATTACATATCCCCATCCCATTATTTCTGCTTTATTTCTATGTTTACCGTTGGTGCCATTAGCATGATTATACTGTTCAGGTTTTATGTGGTGTCTTGTCCTAGCCTCATCACTACTTCGCCGAGGTTTAGCTCGACACTTACCTGGACATGGGGTTGGTTGTACTGATACTGCACTCTGCACTTTCTGTGCAGATCCAGGTAAAGGTCCGTGCTGATTCTGATTCGTAGCTGACTTCACCGCAGGAGACCCGAGGTAGATCTGCTGACGTCCGTAGATTCCTGGAGTCCCTTCCTTTATATTCATTCATTGTTTATTTAGTTCACAAATAGTTTTACATTTTTCTTTTAGTCAAATACTTGTAATTAGTAGTCCGTGAGTTGTGACTCCAGATCTTGGGTAGCTAGACATACAGTTTTCAAATGCGTAGTATTACTATGCAAGTTTCATTTCTTACTTTAATTATTATGTGTTGAGTTGTAGTGGTTCTCAGTATTTTGTAAGATTATTATGTTGTTATCTTCTAATGTTGGCTTGCCTATCAAGTGCAATGTTAGGCGCCATCACGGTCCCAGCGGAGTGGCAAGTTGGTATCAGAGCACTAAGTTGCCTAGGTCTCATAATTCCCGGACAAGCTTAGTAGAGTCTACGAGATCAGTACTGAGACGTCTGTACTTATCTCCCAGAGGCTATAAAGTTAGGAACAAGTTCACTTTTATTCAACTCTGTCGTGCGATTCTTGTTATCCCAATACTGATTGAACTCTTCTATTCTTATTCTCTCGCAGATGGCGAGAACATGTACCGCTTGTTCTGCTGATCAGCAACCGGATCCTCCAATAGCATCTCCTACAAGGGGCAGAGGCCGAGGCCAGGGCAGGGCTCACCCCAGGGCCCAAGCAGCAGCTCTAGTTGCGGAGCCTCAGATAAAGCTCGATGAGGAGGCTCCAGCTCAGACCATTCTGATGGGAGAAACTCAGGTCCTAGAGGGGTTTATTGCTACCCCGGTGCTTCAGAATGCCTTGGTTCAACTAGTGGGCCTTATGGAGAGTGTAGCCTATACTAGCGCATTCCCCGTGGTATTAGCCGTATCTCAGGCTGGAGGAAGAGCCCAGACTCCTGTCACCCACACTCCGGAGCAGATGGCTCCCCAGTTTCAGACCCCAGCAGATCATCCAGTTGGGGTAGTTCAGCCAGTTGCTGCAGCACTGCCCGATGATGGGACAACTATGTCCTCTGAGGCTTTGTGGAGATTGGATAGGTTTACCAAGATTTTCCCATTCCATTTCAGCGGTGCCACTTTAGAGGATTCCTAGGAGTACCTTGATAGATGCCATGAGTGTATTGGTAAAAAAAAGTTTCACACGTAAGCCAGCTTTTGACAACTCAGCCAGTTACGTGGACACAGGAGAACGCGACAGCTGGATGTGATTCTTTGAAGAGGTACGGAACAAAGAGGAACGATTCAATAAACCCTCGAGCTTATCAGCCATGGGAAACTCAACCTGATCAAAACAGGGAAAAGGCACGGTCAGAATGAATCTAGACAAAGTTACGGTCAGATTCAAGAACCCACAATTGATTACTCGAACGTTATGTAACCGTACTCCAATTACCGTTATCCTTTGTAACACCTCATTAATGTCATAATTAGTCATTAATGATCAACCATAGCAAGAGTTGTACGTTATATCAAGGAATCTCCTATATAAGGGAGGGGAATACAGCTTGTAAAGGCATCTGATTCTCAAATACAATTTACTTTGCTTTTCTATATTTCTGCAACATTGTCTATTATTCATTTTTCTCTATTTCCTTGATTGTCAGTAACTCGTATTCATCCTAGAAATAGCTTTAGTCAAAGGATCTAATTCTTTGGTTAAAAAAATTGGTTCCGTTACCGGGAAACTGATAATCTTTGTTTCCTTTTCAAGTGATATCCTCTGAACTATGCCGAACTCCAACGACAACAACCAGCAAAAGGAACAGAACCCCAGTTCCATCGCCTTCAGGAACCCCACGTGGTTCAAGGGAACAATCCCCAGAAAGATCCAATAACAACAATGGTTATAATGATCAAACGGTGGAACAAGATCGTGTAAAGCAAATGATTGCGGAGTATGTCAGCCAAGCTTTGCAAGAATTTGCGAGTGGATTACCGGCAATGTTACCTACACCACCAACGCCACCCCTAATAATACCATCATCTTGGAAAATCCTCAATCTGGGTTGGAAAACTCAGGAAGAGGAGATACTCCTAATGAATCTCTCGAAGTGAGACCAGGTATATCTAATAACTCTGAATTACAAAATTTACTAATAACTATGCAGAAACAGATGAAGGAGCAAAACGATCGCCATCTAATAAATTCCTGGAGTACCACCTATTATCAAAGACATTGATGTTGATAGGTATTCTCAACAACCTTGGAAGCCAAGTACGGCACCTTTGCCTATACCCAAGAAATTTAAAATGCCTGACGTTCCCAAATATGATGGAACAACTGACCCACATGATCATGTGACTACTTTCACTACTGGAGTAAAAGGCAACGACTTAACAAAATAAGAGATTGAATCAGTCCTTGTCAAAAAATTTGGGGAAACACTTACCAAAGGAGCCCTAACCTGGTATTCTGTTCTCCCTGAAAATTCTATTGACTCTTTTTCTGAGCTTGCAGATTCATTTATAAAAGCACACTCTGGTGCACAAAATTTTGAGAAAAGAATGGAAGACATATTCAAAATAAAACAAGGAGACATGGAACTACTCCGTGATTTTGTAGACAGGTTTCAACGAGAAAGAATGCAGTTACCCAAGGTGCCTGATAATTGGGCAGCCATGGCATTCGCAAGCAACCTAAATGATAAAATCTCAGAAGCAACAAGACGACTTAAGGAATGTCTAAGAGAATTCCCCGCTACAACATGGAACGATGTATATAACAGGTATAATACTAAACTCAGAATTGAAGAAGATATCATTGCTCGTTCGAGAGATGAAGATCATTCTAGATCTAGATGTCCAGAATTAGATAGAAGATCAGGTAAGAACAGGTACGACCTTATTTAGGACCCTCGGGACGTGATATTCGTCCCAGGTTTGAAACCACTAGGTCAGACTATAGACCACAAGGAAGAGAAGTCGTCTCATCCTCGTCGAGATCTAGAAAAGATCGAGATGAACGACCTAGAGGTAATACTCGAATTAGGGATCATACCTGTAATGTAAGTACTACTGAACTTGTCTCAATTTTGAGGAACATGGGAGACAAGATTAAGTGGCCCAAAGAGATGCAGTCAAATCCAAATAGAAGGAACCCAGATCATTGGTGTGAATTCCATAACGATCATGGGCACAAAACTGCGAATTGCAGATTTTTACAAGGTGAATTAGAAAATTTATTGAAACAGGATTATTTAATAGAATTGTTTAGTGATAAAGGTAAACAGGCATATATGAGGAACATGCAGGAGCCCCCAAAGCCTCCTTCTCCAAAATGAACCGTCAACGTGATACACAGAGGTGAAGAAGTAAACGGAGTGGTCTGCAAAACAACCACAAAGTTCACAATTACACATGGAAAACGGGTTCGTGAAAATCTGGAAGAGGATGATATAACCTTCGATGATGCAGATATCGGCAGATTAATGCTTCCTCACAATGATGTTTTGTTAATATCTTTACTTATTCATGACACTAACGTAAAAAGAGTGTTGATTGATCCAGGCAGTTCAGTCAATATCATTTTGCTAAGAGTCGTGGAAGAAATGCTATTGCGGAATCAAGTAATCCCAAGGGCACGAGCCATATCAGGGTTTGATAACACTATAGTTATAACAAAAGGAGAAATTGAGGTTAACACCTATGCTGAGGGGGTGATCAAAAGTACCAGGTTCCAAGTCATCGATACTGACATGGCTTATAACGTAATCGTGGGAAGGCCATGGATCCAAGACATGAAAGCAATACCCTCCACGTTGCATCAAGTAATTAAATTCCCCTTTGAATGGGGGATTCAACAAATTAGAGGCGATCAGCAGACCACAAGAAATATAAACTCTATGGTACACTACAACAAGAAAATAGAGGTAGAAGAATCACCAGATAATGGAATATCCCAAGCAAGTAACGCCGCCCAAACATGCATGGAAGTAATTACTACCCAAATAGGTACGGAAGGTATTATTGCTGAAACAGGTATGAAAGAAAATACTTACGAGAAGGTGAATCAAGTTACCACAGAAGGTGTACTATACCACACAAATGCAGATTCCAGACCGGACATCATTCACGAACCAGAGGAAGACGAGCACATCAAAACAACTACGGAGAGCTCGAAGTTGTTCCAGACATCTGAACAAAAGCCTGAACAAAAAGTGTATATAGGCACGAGGTTGGGCCCTGGTAGAAGAGGTAAGTTAATTGATTATTTAAAGGCTAACGCAGACTGCTTTGCATGGTCCCACTTAGATATGACAGGCATCCCACCAGAAGTGATGACTCATAAACTAAATGAAGATCTATCCTTCGTGCCTATTAAGCAGAAGAAAAGAAAGCAAGGACCATTCAAGAACCAAGTGATCGACAAGGAGGTACAGAAACTCTTGAAGATTGGTTCGATACGAGAGGTAACGTACCCTAACTGGCTAGCAAACACCGTGGTGGCACCTAAAAAGAATGGTAAATAGAGAGTATGTGTAGATTATACTGACTTAAATAATGCATGCCCCAAAGATTCATTCACATTGCCACATATAGATCAAATGATTGATGCCACAGCAGGTCATGAATTATAAGCTTCTTAGATGCATATTATGGTTATAATTAGATTAAAATGGATCCCTCAGATGAGGAAAAAACTTCCTTCATTACAAACAGGGGGACTTACTGTTATAAAGTTATGCCTTTTGGCTTGAAAAATGCTGGAGCCACGTATCAAAAATGTTCCAAGAACATCTTGGAAAGACGATGGAAGTCTATATTGATGATATGTTGGTAAAATCAACACAAGCACAAGACCATTTCCAGCATCTCTCTACTGCTTTTGATATTTTACGCAGGTATAATATGAAGCTAAATCCAGAGAAATGCGCTTTTGGAGTGCAATCAGGTAAATTTTTGGGTTTCCTTGTATCGAACAGAGGAATAGAGGTAAATCCCGCTCAAATTAAAGCTATAGAGGAAATACCTGATATTTTAACAAATAAAAAGGAAGTTCAAAGACTGACGGGGAGAATAGCAGCTTTGGGAACATTTATTTCTAAGTCTTCCGAAAAAGGTTTTAAATTCTTCTCAGTTCTCAAAAAGCAGAATCTGTTCGAATGGACTGAAGAATGTCAGCAAGCCCTCAAGAATCTGAAGATTTATCTATCGAAACCACCACTGCTTTCAAAGCCAAAAGAAGGGGAAAGATTGTACATCTACTTGGCTGTCTCAGAAATTATTGGAAGTGCAGTACTGGTAAGAGAAGAAAAAGGTAAACAATCACCTATATATTATGTAAGTAAAACTTTGCTAGATGCTGAGACTAGATATCCACATCTGGAAAAGTTAGCCTTAGCTTAAATAATGGCATCTAAAAAATTACGACCATATTTTCAATGCCACCCAATCACCGTTGTGACTTCATATTCTTTAAGATATGCATAAACAGGAATTTTACTAACTTTTTTAGATGATAGGCATAAAGCTAACTCATCACCAGATGATGATATTAGACCTTCAAGACGCGAGGAAATAACACAATTTCTGGTCTAGGGTTACACTTTCTGATGGGCGTTTTAAAGGGTTAAGCAGTCATCATCTAAAAAACTATATACCTTCGAGTCCGGAATGTTTTTCCTTTTCAGGAAAAGGACCACAAGGAAGGAATAATCAAGTGCTCGAGATTTCATTCTTCAAAGCTCAAACACTTGGNACGAAGCAAAGAAGACTATCAGAAAGTCAAAAGCTCGAGTCTGAAGACCCATCTAGCCAATGAGACAAGTGATACGAGGAGAATCCAAAGAGATCAAAAGAGTCATCCAAATACAAAGCCTAATGCAAAAAGCCAAAACCTTCGAACATGTTTAGGTTGAAAGGAAAAATATTAGTATCGAGAAAGAAATGTACATCTTTATACTTATTTAAAGTTGTTGTAACAAAAATAGTTTGGGGTAAAAGATCATCATCAGTGTACTCATTCAAAAAATTGTTATAAAATAAAACAGTTATGGATGAAAGATCTAAATCCTTGTATTTGTTCAGAAAACAGTTATCAAATAAAAATAGTTACGAATAAGAAAACATTTCCCTCGTACTTATTAGAAAACTGTTTCCAACGAAAATAGTTGCGGGTAAAAACTCCAATCTTTATAAAAACTGTTACTAGTAAAAAATATATGTTCCCTTGTATTAATATCGAAAAACTGTTACCTATGAAAAACAGTTACGAAATACAAGAATATATCAAATCTGTTAAACAAAAACAGTTGCAACATGAGTTTTAGACGATAATCAAACACATGTAAAATGTCATGGAAGTTCAAACAAAAAACATTTTGGAAACATTCTTAAACATGTGTAAAATTCATATCACTCTATTGCATTATCATGAAGTTGAGACGTCTTTTTCATGTCAATTATAAAGGGCCCTATTCCATAAATTATGCCTACTACAAAAAGGCACACATTTAATATGACACCGTACCTATTACAAAAAGGTACGAGTAATCTAAAGCATTCTACATGCAAAACTCAGAGGTAAAACTAAAACCTCGAAAAATGAAGCATGCAAAAGACTTAAAGAGTGAAGCAGAAACTCAACAAAATTCATACTAACATTAATATATTAAAACGGCTAACAAAAAACTAAGTATTAACTTAGCCGTATAAAATTTTATATACATTGAGGTTCCCCTAAGTTGTCATTTGGGGACTTTAAAGAAATCCAAATTTACCCCCGACGGGACTAGGGGTAACCATCAATTGAGTAAAGGAAAAAAAGAGGGGTGAACCAACTAAACGTCTTCAGGATAGGGGTTAACTTCACTGGCAGAAGGAGCGGGAGCAACTAGGGATGATGAGGCATGAGCGGCTGGAGTCTCACCATCAGGTGAAGAAAGGTTATGACTTTGTTGAGCCTTCTCCATGGCTTCCTTAGTTTTAGCTATTTCAGCACTAAGGTCGAAACCCTCTTGACTCATTGCCTTCAATGTGTCAAGGCTTGAATTCATATACGCCCAGCTCACATTGACAGCAGCCACCTCTTCAAGATCCTTATAATCCCTTGCCCATGCTTGAAGCTTAGCTCTCAATCTGTCCTTTTTCGCTTCCGCCTCTTCATGGGCAACCCTTAGCGGTAAAATCGACTCCTTCAGAGTTTGAGCTTTATCTAAAGCCTTACGAAGGTCCTCTTGAGTCCGAGTGAGTGATTGCACAAGCTCGCCTGAGTATTCCTCCTTCTGCCCCAACAAATATTTCAAGTCTCTAATCTTCTCTGAGGCACGGGACAGCTGCTCAGCAAATGAGGACTCTAGAACACTCTTGTCTTTATCAGCCTGACTGTAAGAATCCTTCTCTACTTCCAGTTCTGACGCCATGAGCCTCATCTTCCGCTTCAAGGTACTCATTTCCTCTTCTAAGGCATCCATGTCAATCCTTAGGCTATCGTACTGTGCTTTCCAATTATCAGCATCAGCCTGTAATTTTTTTGTCTCCTGATCCGTATTTGAGATCCTCTTCATGAGCTCCATGCCTATAAGATTAATCTACAAGAAATAAAACCAATCAGATATGGTAAATTTCATGTACGAAAATGAAAGAGCAGAACCTGCATCATACCTTCAAAGAGGTATGCACAACTTCATTGGCCCATGTAAGAGCATTGTGGCTGGCTAGCTTGGCTTTCTCAGTGGGACCTATCAAAGGCTTGGGCCACACTTCGGGCTCACCCGTTTTCTTGAAAAGATTCCTCTCAGCTGGAAACTCTATTACCACCTGCCGCATCTCTCTGTTGGAAGACCCTATTTCCCTAGCGGAAGTCATGGAAGCAGGCAGAGATAAAGTAGCAATAGGCACGGAGGGTTGAGGAGCTGGAGAAGCCACGGGAAATGCAACAGGCACAGAGGGTTGAAGAGATGAGGAAGCTATGGGCAAAGCAACAGCAGAAGCCGTAATAGCCAAAGGAGCAGATGAGACAACTTCTCTTAAAGAAGTAGGAACGACAGCAGCCAAAGGGACATCGTCAGGAGCAAGGTCAAAACCTTCATGGAACATGCAATCCATAGACTTATGAATAGGGGAATGTGAAACATCTTCAATGGTAGAGGGCTCAACCACAGACATGGAAGGCAAGGTCAAGGGTGTATACTCATCATCTGAAACCACCCGCATTCTCCGTGGCATGTGTACTAAAGCACCTTCTTCTTCTTCTTCTTCTTCTTCTTCTTCTTCTTCTTCTTCTTCTTCTTCTTCTTCTTCTTCTTCTTCTTCTTCTTCTTCTTCTACGGAATGAGACTCACCAATCTTCCTCTTCGAGGAAGATGAACCAACAATAATGTCTCTGGCCTGAGCCAAAGACATCTTTGGGATAGATGAAGCAGACACCCCATGAGCAGAGAACCCTATTAAAAGGGAAAAAGTTAAGCAACAAAGAAAGAAGAGACTCGAGTAAGGAAAGAAGCAAGAACAAGAGCTTCACTTACCGTGGGTCTTTACATGCCAACCATACCTCCCAGCGAGGTACTTCTAAGATCTCTCTTCTAAAAGAGAAACAGACAACAATTTTTCTACCTAATCACGAATACCGGAGACATTCTCAACAGTATCTATGATTGCTAAGAGAAGAAGAAACAGATACGGTGTTAATAAAACATCTCAAGTCAGAACGAGGAAAAGTAAATAGATGTGAGCTAAAACATACTCACGTGCGCGATTCCACTTCTCAAGGAAGGGATGATTTTCTTTACCCACTAAACCAACAGTGGGTACAGCAACATACCAGAGGTACCAACCCCTATCCTTATCATCTCCAAGGGTTACCAGCACTCTTTTGCTTCTAGCAGTCAAAGTAAAAACCCCTTCACGAAATAAGGTAGGAGAGTAGAGATGAATAAGATGGTTGAAAGTAAAACGATCCGAGGCTAAAAAAGCTAAACTCCTAAGACATGCGACAACTCGCCACACAAGCGGACCAACTTGTCCTAAGCAGATATTGAAAAAGTGGCAGAATTCAATTATGACTGGGTCAATGGGGGGTCTAAACCCTAGAGTGAAAGGGTACGTATAAACAAAAGAATATCCCATCTTGTCAGGCGTTATCCTTTGATTACTATTCGGAATGTAGACAGGGAAATCAGGCCTCCAAAAACACTCCCTACGAACAAGGGAAATCTGACCCTCAGTGATAAGGGTTGGATACCTTTCGACACTCTCAAGGGATGAAGATTGGTCTACAAGAGCTTGATTTTCTCTAGCAAATACAAACTCAGCAGGGACAATTTCATCAACTCCAGGTTCACGAAGGCGTTCACCTCTACCTCTAGAAAAAGATCGAGAAACCCTAAACCTCGGAGAAACTAATGATCTAGTTGGAAGGAGAGGGAACTATCTGAGAAGAAGAGGAGCCCCTCGAAGGAGTGGATCCTAGACTTCTAAGTCTACCACCCCTCTGACTCCTAGTCGGAGCAGAAGATGGCGTTAAAGTTTCAATACCTATTACTCCCTGAGGTTGGTTTGAAGAAGACATGTTTACAAAGGTAAGAAGAAAGTTCTTTACAAAATACAAAGTTAGAAAGTGTTTCGTGGAATCAAAGAAAAGAAGAAAGGCATTTATACTTCAGGACAACCGTCAAACATGGAAAAAAAAATAATGATGAAAAGTCATAATTGAAAATGTCACTTCGGGACTTACACGGCCGCAAAAACACCTAAAAGGTGCCGAGTAAATGCAGAACCAATTTGAAAAGGTCACGTGGTATGAGCATTAAATGGAAGTGACAAATGACGCCTTTGGCGCAGAGAAGGATACAATGTTTCGAGGAAAAGAGGCGGAAAAATATTCCCTCCATAAATGAATATCCACTTACCAAATATTAATAAAAAAATATATGGTAAGTGGGGGGACTATCTGTATTGGTAAAACAGAGTTTCACACGTAAGCCAGCTTTTGACAACTCAGCCAGTTACGTGGACACAGGAGAACATGACAGTTGGATGTGATTCTTTGAAGAGGTACGGAACAAAGAGGCACGATTAAATAAACCCTCGAGATGATCAGCCACAGGAAACTCAACCTGATCAAAACAGGGAAGAGGCACGATTAGAATGAATCTAGACAAAGATACGGGCAGATTCAAGAACCCATAATTGATTACTCGAACGTTATGTAACCGTACTTCAATTACCGTTATCCTTTGTAACGCCTCATTAATGTCATAATTAGTCATTAATGAGAAACCATAACGAGTTGTACGTTATATCAAGGAATCTCCTATATAAGGGAGGGGAATACAACTTTTAAAGACATCTGATTCTCGAATATAATTTACTTTGCTTTTCTATATTTCTGCAATATTGTCTATTATTCATTTTTCTTTATTTCCTTGATTATCAGTAACTCGTGTTCATCCTAGAAATAGCTTTAGTCAAAGGATCTAATTCTTTGGTTAAAACAATGAGGTTCTTCGGAACATGGGTATATTAGAGACCAATGGGGTCGACTTTGCTACTTTCCAGATGACTGGTTCTGCCAAAAAATGGTGGTGAGAGTATTTGTTGACTAGACTAGCTGGGTCGCCTGCTCTTACTTGGAATCAGTTCTCACATCTCTTCTTGGAGAAGTTTCTGCCTATCACTACTAGAGAGGAGCGTCGTCTTCAGTTCGAGCGTCTCTAGCAGGGCAGCATGATTGTTACTCAATATGAGACTCGTTTCGTGGATTTGGCTCATCATGCTATTCTTTTTCTCCCCACAGAGAGAGACGGTGAGGAGATTTATTGAGTTTCTTGCTCAGCCTATCAGATTACAGATGGCTAAGGAGACAGGGAGCCAGATTTCTTTCCAGGATGCAGCCAATGTGGCCCGGTGAGTTGAGATGGTTCTTAGATTGGGAGGTTAGGGGTCAGACAAGAGACCTCGCCATTCCGGTGGATTTAATGGTGCCTCATCTGGAGGCGGGGGTACTTATTGCAATGACCATCCTTCCAGGACATTTCATTTAGCACTTCAGGCATTCCACGGTGCCCTAGGTAGTCGTGGCCCTTACACGCCTTATTCTGATTAGCCAGCTCCTATTAGTGCACGTCCTCTTCAGAGTTATCAAGGTTGTTATTCAGGTCGACATGGTGAGTTTGCCGGCCAACAGTCTCAGCAGCCGAAGTCATGTTATACTTGTGGTGACTCGAGGTACATTACTAGGTATTGCCCTCGTGCGTCGAGCATATCATAGTACCAGGGTTCTCATGTCATGGTTCCGGCACTAGCTGCTGCACCACCTGCCCAGCCAGCCAGGGGTAGGGTTCAGGTAGCGAGAGGTAGGGACCAGATTGTTAGAGGTGGAGGTCAGGCCGCTAGAGGTGGAGGCCTGCTAGTCAGAGGTCGTCCTAGAGACATGGTTCAGGGTGGTAGGGCCTAGCCCTGATGTTATGCATTTCCATCCAGAACTGAGGCGGAGTCCTCCGATGCTGTTATCACATGTATTGTTTCATTTTTCAATAGAGATGCTTCAGTTCTGTTTGATCCGGGGTCTACTTACTCCTATGTGTCACCTTATTTTGCTTCATATCTGGTTGTGCCCCGTGATTCTTTGAGCGCCCCTATATATATGTCCACGCCCGTAGGGGATGATATTATCATAGATCGTGTATATCGCTCATGTGTGGTCGTTATTGGGGGTCTTGAGACCAACGTAGACATTTTTCTCCTTGATATGGTTGATTTCGATGTCATATTAGGAATGGATTGACTTTCACCTTATTACGTTATCTTGGACTGTCACGCCAAGACAGTGACATTAGCCTTGTCGGGGTTGCCTCGATTAGAGTGGAGAGGGACTCATGCCTACTCTTCCAGCATAATTATTTCTTATATGAAGGCTTGGCGCATGGTCGAGAAGGGGTTTTTGGCCTATTTGGCTCATGTTTGTGATTCTAGTGCTGATGTTTCTTCTATGGATTCGGTGCATGTTGTTCGTGAGTTTCCCGAGGTGTTTCCTGCAGACCTACCGGGGATGCCACTCGACACGGATATTGACTTTTGCGTTGATGTGGCTCTAGGCACTCAACCCATTTCTATTCCTCCATATCAAATGGCCCACCAGAGTTGAAAGAATTGAAGGAACAGTTGCAAGATTTGCTTGATAAGGGCTTCATTAGACCTAGTGTCTCACCCTGGGGTGTGCTAATTTTGTTCGTGAAGAAAAAGGATGGATCTATGAGGATGTGTATAGATTATCGGCATTTGAACAAAGTCACCATCAAGAACAAGTATCTATTGCCGAGGATTGATGATTTGTCTAATCAACTTCAGGGTTCCAAGGTGTTTTCAAAGATTGATTTGAGATATGGCTACCATCAGTTGAAGATTAGGGCATCTGATGTCCCTAAGACAGCTTTTCGGATGAGGTATGGGTACTATGATTTTCTGGTGGTATCTTTTGGTTTGACCAATGCCCCCGCAACATTTATGGACTTGATGAACCGAGTGTTCAAACCTAACCTGGATTCTTTGTGATTGTGTTTATTGATGAGATTTTGACATACTCCCTCAGTCGGGAGAAGCATGAGCAGTACCTCCGGATAGTGCTCCAGACTTTGAGGGACAGTCAATTGTATGCTAAATTTTCGAAGTGCGAGTTTTGGTTGGATTCACTCGCTTTCTTGGGTCACGTCGTATCAGCAGAGGGTATTCAGGTGAATCCTAAGAAGATTGAGGTAGTCAAGAACTGGCTTATACCCACTTCATCCACGAAGATCAAGATCTTCTTGGTTTTGGCGGGTTATTATCGTCGGTATGTGGAGGGGTTTTCATCTATAGCAGCCCCAATGACTAAGTTGACCCAGAAGGGTGCCCCATTCAGATGGTCGGACGAATGCGAGGCGAGATTTTAGAAGCTCAAGACAGCCTTGACTTCGGCACTGGTGTCTGTATTGCGATCAGGTTCAGGATCTTACACAGTATATTATGATGCCTCCCGTGTTAGGCTCGAAACGGTATTGATGCAAGAGGGTAGGGTAATTGCATATTCATCTCGGCAGTTGAAAGTTCATGAGAAGAAGTACCATGTCCATGCCTTAGAGTTGGCAGCCATTTTTCACGCGTTGAATATTTGGAAACACTATCTTTATGGCATGCCTTGTGAGGTTTTCACGGATCATCGCAGCCTTCAGTATTTGTTCAAGCAGAAGGATCTCAATTTGAGGCAAAGGAGATGGTTGGAGCTATTGAAAGACTATGATGTCACTATATTGTATCATAGGGGAAAGGCCAATGTGGTGGCCGACGCATTGAGTAGAAAGGCAGTGAGTATGGGCAGCCTTGCGTTCATTCCAGTCGGTGAGAGACTGCTAGCTCCAGACGTTCAGACTTTGGCCAATCAATTTTCGAGGTTGGATATTTCAGAGCCCAGTCGTGTTCTAGCTTATACAGTCGCTTGGTCTTCCTTGTTTGAGCGTATCAGAGATCGACAGTATGATGACCCTCACTTGATGGTCCTTAGGGACACAGTTCGGCATGGTGATGTCAAGCAGGTTACGGTTGGAGATGACGGTGTTTTGAGGATGCAGGGTCGTGTATGTGTGCATAATGTTGATGGACTTCGTGAGTTGATCCTTGAGGAGGCTCACAGTTCTCGGTATTCTATACACTCGGGCGCTGCCAAGGTATACCAGGACCTGCGACAGCATTATTGGTGGATGAGAATGAAAAAGGATATAGTTGCCTATGTATCTCGGTGCTTGAATTGTCAACAGGTGAAGTATGAGCACCAGAGATCCAGTAGTTTGCTTCAGCAAATGAAGATTCCTGAGTGGAAGTGGGAGTGTATCACTATGGACTTTGTTGTTGGACTCCCACGGACTCAGAGAAAGTTCGACGCCGTGTGGGTTATTGTGGATAGGCTGACTAAGTCAACACACTTCATTCCAGTGGAAACTACTTATTCTTCGGAGTGCTTGGCAGATATTTATATTCGGGAGATCGTTCGCCTTCACGGTGTGCCCATGTCTATTATTTTTTATCTAGGTACGCAGTTTACCTTGCACTTTTGGAGGGCAGTTTAGCGTGAGTTGGGTATGCGGGTTGAGTTGAGCACAACATTTCATCCTCAGACGGATGGGCAGTTCGAGCGTACTATTCAGATCTTAGAGAATATGCTCCGCTCTTGTGTTATAGATTTCAGAGGATCGTGGGATCAGTTCTTTGCCCTCGCAGAGTTTGCCTACAATAACATCTACCAGTCGAGCATTCCGATGGATCCCTATGAGGCGTTATACGGTAGACGGTGCAGGTCGCCAGTTAGGTGGTTTGAGCCGAGGGAGGCTCCATTATTGGGTACAAATTTAGTACAGGAGGCTTTGGACAAGGTCAAGATTATACAGGATCGACCTCACATAGCTCAGTCCAAGCAAAAGAGTTATGTCGTCCGTAGTTTGTGATGTGGCATTTATGGTCGGGGAGAGAGTATTGCTTCGGGTATCGCCCATGAAGGGTTTCATGAGATTTGGGAAGAAGGGAAAGTTGAACCCTAGGTATATCGGGACATTTGAGATTCTCGAGAGAGTGGGGGATATGGCTTATAGGCTTGCGTTTCCTCTGGGGTTATCATCAGTTCATCCAATATTTCATGTGTCCATGCTCCGGAAGTATCATGGTGACCCGTCCCACGTATTAGATTTCAGCTCTGTCCAGTTGGACAAGGATTTGACTTATGAGGAGGAGTCGATAGCCATTATAGACCGGCAGGTTCGTCAGTTGAGGTCAAAGAGTTATCCTTCAGTTCGAGTGCAGTAGAAAGGTCAGTCTGTTGAGGCAACTACTTGCGAGTTTGAGTCGGACATGTAGAGTAGATACCCCCACTTGTTCACCAGTTCAGGTACTTTTCTATGTCCATTCGAGGACGAATGTTTGTTTTAGAGGTGGAGATTGCGATGACCCAAAGGGTCATCTTGTGAATTAAGACTCTATTTTTCGCTTGTTAGCCTTAAAAACCTTATTTTTACTCACCCCGATTTGCGTGCGCAGTCAGGCGTAAATCCGAAAAGCCATTATGTGGAGATTTATGAAATATAATTTTTGGGATTTAAAAAGTAATTTTTTGTTGACTTTGGTCAATGTTTTGAGTAAACGGACCCGGAATCGTGTCCCGACTGTCCGTAATATGGGACCTGGACATATGCCCGGAATCGAATTCCGAGGTCTCTAGCTCGAGAAATTAATTTTTGATGAAAATTTTTATACTAAATCTAAGAATTTAAAGAAATTGATTAATGTTTAATCTCATTGGTATGGGCCCGTATATTGTTTCCGGAGCCCGGTACAGGTTCATTATAATATTTAAGTCATGTATGTGAAATGTTCTTGAGAAGTTCATGAGTTTTGGTGCTAAATATGTAGTTCTAGGTGTTGTTTTTGTAATTTGATTACACGAGCAAGTTCGTATGATTGTTTCAGACTTGTGTGCATGTTTGGTTTAGAGTCCGGAGGGCTCGGGTGAGTTTTAGATAGGCTACAGGGTGTCTTGAACTCAGAAAACTTTTGCTGGTTGCGAGATCAGGTATCACAAATGCGAACATAACAGGGTTAGCAATTGCGATGCTCCCATCGCAATTGCGATAAGAAGCCAGGTCTAGCAGTTCCGGTATTTGCGAACATTCACTCGCATTTGAGAGGATCAGTGGTCGCAAATGCGACACTATTCTCGCATTTTCGAAGATCGCATGAATGTGAAGGTCATCACAATTGCAATTGTTCCTTCGCATTTGCAAGCTTCGCATTTGCGAAGCTCAAGTCGCAATTGCAACATCTGTAGCTGAATAGAAGGGACTTAAATGGCATTTTTCACTCATTCTTTAAATTTTCAAAACCTAAACCTCAAGGGTGATTTTCCAAAGACCAATTCTTCCCCAAATCATAGGTAAGTGATTCTTAACTCTATTCTTTCAATGTTTTACTTCTTTAAACAAGATTTCAACATAGAATCTATGATTTTTAAGGTGGAATTGGGGATTCTGGGTAGAAAACTTGGAATTTTGAAATTTTGGGATATAGACCTCAAATTGAAGTCAGATTCCAAAACAAATTGTATATCCGGGCTCGGGGGTGAATGGGTAATCGGGTTTTGGTCTGAATGTCGGGTTTAGACCAAGCGAGCCGGGTGTTGACTTTTGTTGACTTTTTCAAATATGAACTAAATTGAACCGTAGTTATCGAGGATGATTCCTAAGGTTTATGTTGAATCATTTGATTGGAAGTTTTCTAGATATTGTGGACTCGGAGGCTAATATCAAAAGCAAAGCTGTGATTGCGCGTTAAGTGATAATTGGAGCGAGGTACGTGTCGTGCCTGGCTTTGGCTTGAGGGAATAGGTATATTGCGTTTATTTTCTATGTGTTTAGTTGTTGAATATGATGTATAGGTGAAGTGACGAGCATCTATGCGTTGTTGTTGGTTCATAGCATGCGAGTGAAATTCTATCCTTTGTGAATCTTGTAGTCTTAAATCCTATTATCCATGCTTGTTGTTGTCATTGAAATGTTGGGAGACTTATATCCGGTTCCTCCGAAGTTGATAAATTTATGAATATTGATTCAAGGTTGAGATGTTAAATTGTGAAATAAATCATTGATGAAATATTGATTTCTTGTGAAACTTCTCTCTATACGTTGTTACTGATTCTGTGAATTGTGAGGAAGAGTGTAAAGCACGAAGGGTGATGTCGGGCCATGATATGTGAGTGTTAATGCACGAAGGGTGATGTTATGCCATGATATGAGAGTGATAAAGCACGAAGGGTGATGCCGTGTATATTATGTGAGGTTTAATGCACGAAAGGTGATGTCGTGCCATTCTATTTATATATTGGTGAGGTTGAGAGTAAAAGCACGAAGGGTGATGCCGTGTATATTATGTGAGGTTTAATGCACGAAAGGTGATGTCGTGCCATTCTATTTATATATTGGTGAGGTTGAGAGTAAAAGCACGAAGGGTGATGCCATGCAGTTTTCCTTTGTTGTCTTAATTGCTTAATTTATTTTAGGATTTCTGTTCAAATTGTGCTTTTTTTAAATTGTTTCTCACTTCATATATTGTGATTCCCCATTACATGTCCCCATCCCATTATTCGTGCTTTTTTTTCTCTGTTTACCGTTATTGCCATTCGCATGATTATACTGTTAAGGTTTTATGTGGATTCTTGTCCTAGCCTCGTCACTACTTCGTGAGGTTAGGCTCGACACTTACCAGGTCATGGGGTCGGTTGTACTGATATTACACTCCTTAATTTCTGTGCAGATCCAGGTATAGGTCCGAGCTGATTTTGATTCGTAGCTGACTTCACCGAGGAGACCCGAGGTAGATCTTTCGACGTCCGCAGATTTTTGGAGTCCCTTCCTTTATATTCATTCACTGTTTATTTAGTTCACAAACTATTTTTATATTTTTCTTTCAGCCAAATACTTGTTGTAAATTCTTAGTAGTCCGTGAGTTGTGACTCCAGACCCTGGCTAGCCATACATACAGTATTCCCATGTGCAGTATTACTATGCAAGTTTTGTTTCTTACTTTAATTATTATGTGTTGAGTTGTAGTGGTTCTCAGTATTTTATAAGATTATTATGTTGCAAACTTCTAATGTTGGCTTTCCTAGCAAGTGTAGTGTTATGCGCCATCACGGTCTAGATGGTGGGAATTCGGGTCGTGACATCAATTTTATCTAAGTATTACAGAAAATTATTTAAAAAAATTATAACAAAAAAGTTAATCAATTTTACCTACATATCATAAAAATAATGTTATGTCTATTATCACTATATATATTACTCCCTTTGTTTCAATTTATGTGAACCTATTTCTTTTTTAGTCCGTATTAAAAAGAATGACCACTTTCCCTATTTGGAAATAATTTACCTTTATTTAATAATTTGTAACCACAGAAAATATGAGCCAGAAGCCAAAGTATGGTCTTTTGGGACTCAAACAAATGACTGCCATTTTATATATAGCGCGGTGAATAACCGTGCTATATTTGGACTAAAAATTCGCGAGAGGAATAGCGCATATATTGCAGGCGCTATAATATAGCGCCTCCTATATATGCGCTAGAACTACTTAAAAAAGCTGGCCATCTCCTTCATGGCCATTTAGAGTAGTGTTACTTTAGTAGAAAAATGTGGGAAACTAATATATGAAATATTAATGTAGAAAATTTATCAATATAAGTATTTGTTATATGAACGATTACCAAATTATCTTTGTAGTTATGGAAATTAAACATTTAATTATCTGTTACCCCAAAAATATCTAGAAAAAAATGATAGTTCCCACACAAACCCTCTCGAATTTTAGTCAACAAATGTAAGAAAATAACATTAAAACAACAATATAGAAAATTTGTCAAACTAAGTATTTTTATATGAATACTTATTAATTATATTCATGTATAATTATGAAAATTAATTATTTAATTCTATTATACCCAAAAATAGCTGAGTAAGAAACAAACATATAAAATAATGTAATAAACTTACATAAAATAATAATATAGAAAATGTATCAACCTAAGTAATAATATAGTATAATATTAATACTGTTCAATTTACAGATGTCGTCATGGAGGTTCCCCTGTGCATCTCGGACCTACATCTCAAGAGCTATTGTTGCTACAGGGAAACCATAGGTCTTCACACATCTGGGATGGGAATTTTCTGTCCCAGACATTCCTCCCCAGACGTATAGACAATATGTGGGAGTTCATTAGGGACCACCCACTGCATCCCCGTATAGTTAAATGCCTTCAGGATACGGGTTTCTACAGGATCGTAGAAATCAGTCGGTTGCAATTTGACTGGGCATTGATCACGGCTATGATAGAGCGGTAGCAACCAGAGACACACATGTTTCATCTACCCAATGACGAGTCTACCATCACGCTTGAGGATGTGGAGGTTGTTTTTGGGCTACCTGTTGATGGTATACCTGTAGCTTACCTGCATGCTCTTAGAGATTGTACGAGAGTAGATTACCTTTATATGTTGCAGTGACTCACCGGTTTCCAGCCAGCGAAGCTGACTATATTGAGTGGGGCCAGTCGATTGCAGCTGACGCCCCTTCGACAGCATCTGGTGGCGTTGGACGCATAGATTACAGATGATTCGCCGCCAGAGGATATCGACCAGCACACGAGACTGTTGCATCGGGAAACCTAGTGAGCTTGAGATTTCTACATCATCTGGCGCGGATAGATGATTTATCTGGTTACATCTGGGGTGCAGCTGTTCTAAGTTACCTATATAGGCATATGTGACGGTCGTGCATGGGAACCCAGAGAGACGTTGTCGGATTTTTACTACTGCTACGGGTGAAAACATAGTCAATTATTTTCATGATTATAACATACATAGTAAAAAAATAACTTAAATTTACGTCCACAATATATATTAGGTTTGGGACTTGGAGCGGTTCATGCAGTTCCAGCCACCTCTGTCACCGATCGCTCCGGATGCACCACCTCCGCTGTTTCACCCTTTATCTTGGAGGTGGGTTGATAGGCGAGGCTACGCACGCGAGGTCGAGGCTCGACATCATCTCCCTTGTTACAGGGATTTGTTAGATTTACTTGAAGGCGCACAGGTACATATATACTTAAATTTTACTTGGCCTGGTTTGATATGTGTTGCGTTGTCTCACGATTCTTGTGTTTAATAAATAGTTCGTATCGAGGCCATACAACGACGCACTCATAGCTGGTTCTCCCTATTATTTCTCCCTCGACCGAGCTATGTGGAGCTCTTCCGTCCCACTGATATGTCTTGATATAGTTGAGCATCATGCCACCGAGCGAGTCCTTCGCCAGTTTGGTCTCCCGTAACTTGTACCTATTCCGCCCACTTGGCACGAGACACATTACCAGCGGGATGATCGTTGCAGGGATAACTAGACATACTTAGCCTGGATAGAGGCCTAGATTGAGGTTTGGGATCAGAGGTCTGAACTTATTCCGCCATACCCTCCACTTGACCGTATGGAGGGCGAGCATGAGTACATGAGTTGGTATCATAGTGTTACCCGAATTCTCATCAAGAATCCCGTTCATCGTGCTGGTGGTCGGTAGATTCCCTCAACGGGAGACATGAGGCACCCCCGCATGTTATTTGCTATACTTACTTATAACGTTACATTATCCTTCCGTAATTAATATTTTACATGTTATGCAGGCTATTGGCTTACATCAGTTCTACCAGTTGTGACTGGATGTCACGACCCAAAATCCACTAAAGGTCGTAATAGCGCCTAACACCGCCGTCAGGCAAGCCAACAATGGATGATTAACTTAATTACCCATTTTAGTATTTTTGAAATCATAGTTTCATCAATTAAGTAGTAAGAAATAGAATTTTACAGGGTAACTGATAATATTTTCACGACTACAATAATGAACCACCCATAAGCACCCCCAAAACCCGGTGTCACAAGTACATGAGCATCAACTAGAAAATATAATATAGTAAAACATCTGTCTGGAGTACAATTTAGACAGGAGAATATAACCAAGTCTAATGGAGACCCTGCAGGTTGTGAATCGTAACATAAAATGCAGCTCACGGTAAGTCCCCGCAACATCCTTACTTCTGTGCCCAGAAGACCACCAGATATATATGTACCTGCACAAAACTATGCAGCAAGTGTAGTATGAGTACGTAAATCAACACGTACCCGGTAAGTAAGTATCTAGCCTAACCCAGTAGGGGTAGTGACGAGGGGTCTACATCAACACTTACAAGAGGTCCAGTTAAATAAATAATACGATAATTCATACAATTGTACAGTACACAGCAAGAGGGGAGAAATCTGAAGTTTCATAATGTCCCAATTATTTTTTAAGCATAAATTTACCGATCAAGTAACCTACCTCAATATCTCAGAATAAATTCCAAGTGTCAATACTAATCAAGTAAGAAGTACCATGAAATATCAGGCGTCAGTGAAAAACATATCTCGTGAATATTCGGACTACTAGTGGTATAATGCAAAATTCTGCTGAGGTCGACCCGATCTAGAGTGGTGTGTACGGGTCGAATGGCACGAACAAGAGATGCACCTTTATATACTACCGTGGCATTTGGCCCGCTCCAAAACAAAGGAAGGAATTTATCCCATTCCGAGAAATACTGCCAAGGTGTTCGACCCGCTCCACAAGAAAGGAAGGAAGATTTCGAATCACAAGACATGCGCTTACAATAAAGTACATGAACACAATAATAAGTAAACCTCTTTACATTTATCGATTATATTAGAAAAACTCAGGTTGTTAAAGCTTGACCGGATACTTTTATTTCTAAATCAATTTTAGTTATAACTTTAGTTAAATAAGCCAACAGAACAAGTTCAAATAATTCAATCATTACAGGATAATATCCTAGGTCTACCCGGAAATAGACATGCTTTAGCTACGTACGGACTCTCGTCACCTCGTACGTATGTAGAACCCACAACTAGTTGCACATAATAATAAATATCAGCTAGGGGTGGTTTCCTCCTCACAGGGCTAGACAAGAGACTTACTTCGCTTCGAAGTTCCATCACTGGCTCCAAGGCCTCTCTAACACCTCAATCAAAAGCCCGTCGATCCAAAACTATTTAAACAATGTGCAAACCATTCAAAAGATACACTAATAACCATGATTAATCAATTTAAACAATTCCCAACTCTGCTCGAGAAGTTCATAAAATTAACCCTCGGGCGCACGTGCCCGGATTCTGAAAATATTTGAAGATAAACTTTACCCATAACACCACGAACTAAATTATATAACTTATTACAAATTCCATGTCTAATTTCGTGGTCAAATTCCAAAAATACCAAATTCTAGGTTTTCTACCAAACACCCCACAATTTCTACTAATTTCCATGTTTAGATACTTATACAAACCATGTATTTAACTTTTAATAGGTGGGAATCGCTTACCTTGTGATGGTTGATGAAAATATCCCCTTGAAGATCTCCAAAATCGCCCCAACCAAGTGAAAAATGAGAGAAAATGGGCAAAATCTCATTTTTAAATGAACCTTCTTCCCAGACGACTTTCCGCAATGGCATTCCACTAGTCGCTTCTGCGGTTCTTCACGTGCAGACATTCCCATCACAGGTGCAGCTTTCCATCAAGCCCATCCAAGTCCGCTTCTGTGAACAAAACCCGCTCTTGCGGTCACGCTTCTGCGACGCCCTGACTGCTCTTGCGTTCTCACTTTTGTGAAGCCTTGACCGATCCTGCGGTCCGGCGCCAAAGGCTAGCCCCACTTCTGTGATGCCTTCTCTCTTATGCGAATGCGCAAATGCAGTTACACCAGATGTTCTGCCACCAGCGATTTCATAAAGCTAAATTATATCTGTTAACCATCCGAAATCCACCCGAGGCCCTCGGGACCTTAACCTAATATACCAACACGTCCCAAAATACAATACGAACTTAATCAAAGCCTTAAATTACATCAAACAACATCAAAATCATGATTCGTATCTCGAATCAAACTTATAAGTTTCCTAATTTCCAAATTCTATATCTTGTGCCGAAACATATCAAATCAAGTCCGATTGACCTCAAATTTTGCACACAAGTAATAAATGATATGGCTAAGCTATTCCAAGGCTCGGAATCCCAAACGGGCATCGATAACATTAAAATCCACTTTAAGTCAAACTTAAGAATTTCTTAAGCTTTCAAAATACCAACCTTCCATAATAAGCGCTGAAATGCTCCCTTGTGATCCGATAATCAACCTGGACATACGCCCAAGTTCGAAATCATCATATGAAACTATTGGAACCTTTAAATCCCGATTTTGAGGTAGTTTACTCAAAAGTACAACCTTAGTCAATTCGTCCAACTTAAAGCTTCCAAAATTAGAGATTTTTTTCCAAATTAACTTCGAACTTCCCGAAATTAAATTCCAACCACACATGCAAGTCATAATACCTTAAGTGAAGCTACTCGAGGCCTCAAAACTTTGAACAACGTGCTAGAGCTCAAAGCAACAGGTTGGGTCGTTACACTGGAGATGTTGTACCATATAGGAGAGGGAGCAGAAACTTTGCACGTGTTTGGCCGTCGGGTTACTAATCTTGCTGCCGAAACATTGAGACGTGCCCAAGAGGATGGGCGCTTAGGATTTGAGGTTGCTTATGTGTCGCGCGAGGATTACCATCATGAGGAACCAGTGGAGCCTGAACGTGGTAGACGTGGCAGGCAAGGCCAGAGAGGAAGGGGTGGCCCACGAGGTAATGGTGGTCGGCGAGGACGGGGTCCCTAGCTAGAGGGCATTAAGGCACCCGTGGAGGATATTATAGATGATCAGCCGGGTGAAAACTCTAAGTCACACGATGATCCTCATGATATGCCGTAATTCAGCCTTCAGTTGTTGCTAGGGACTTCGTAGGTGACCCCCGTCAGCTCCATTGTTGATCGCGGGCACAGTCATTACGTGGCAGGAGTGGGATTAGTATTTTCCTGATCCCCCAGAGCCACCGTCGGTTGCTGCTGATCGTTCGATATGAGAGGTGCCTAGTGGGAGACAACTGAGTTATGGCTCATCACTGAGGGATGCTGAGGATCTTTCACATACTTCATCTACTCCGGTGCACCTCGATGTTCCGACAGAGCATTGTGGCGTTACTCAGGCGCATGTTTGTTTGGATTACTATTATTTCAATTTGTTTTTATGTCAGAAATTAGTTAGTAATATATAAAGTGTTTTAATGTTTTTAAATATTTCGTTATCACCCGTCACGGAGGCCACATCGTGCGATACTGACTTGCCGAAAACAGATGATTTTATTCAGGATCCCGATGAGACCATGGTATGACCATTATTGTTTTTTGCTAACATGTACGTTAGTATTTTATATTTTATATACTAAAATATCTTATTATTCTATAGGTTACTGCTGGCCAAACGACCGCTTCTCCCTAGTCTTCCAGCCTTACTGACGATCATGCTGCAACACATCCTCTAATAAAGAGGCGACGTGATGAGGATGATCCTGATAATGTAGCCGGGCGTGGGATGTGCCTCAAGCCAACCAATGCTTTAAATCATACAGGTTCTGGGACTCATTGATATGTGTTATTAGTTGTATATATGACATTCAAATATATAATAGCAACTTTATGTTTTACATAATTTGCGCATGTATTTTTTCTTGTCGGGTTATTTATTAGTTTAACACTAAAACACAAAAAAAATGACAGCTTAACATAAGTTTAAATTCGTTACCATTTGAATATAAAACATGACAAGTACAACATAAAAATAAAATACTACACTTAACGCATTCATGTGTTTGTTTAGTCACTATTTCCCATTATTATATGCCTCAACCACTTAAATTTTTCATCCAACCTATTTTTTTCTTCTTCTGCCTCTTTTAGTTTCTCTTTCACTGCCGCAAGTTGGTCTAGTAGTTTCACGATCTAGAGTATGTATTCACCGGTCAGATTCCAAATGTTTAGCAAACATGATATGTAATATTTCTGGTTAATGGGTTCATCATACCATTCTTCAATACCACATCGATTTTCTTCCTACCAATGGGAGAATAACACAAGAATATTAATTAACACGTTATATAAAAAGTATTAACAAACATTTTTAAAAAAAATAATAACTTACAGCTTATTTACACATCTGTCATCTGCACCCCAGATTGCAATTTGATCGACATGGCTTCAAAATCGCACGTTCGCCACAGTAAAACATTGCTACATCATTGCTTACAGACATGTCGTAATTCTCGAAGATAAAAAATTGATGGAAAGTTGTTCTATTCATTTCATTACAATGCAAATAATGACTAAAATGTGCGAGGTTTATATAGGCAGCTAAGGGTGATTTTAGGTTACATAACGCATATTAGTGAGGCGTTTTATTTCGTGTGATAATGATTCTTTAGGGTAGAAGTGGGTCCACCTTTTTCAGATCGACAACTTTTTCAGGTTGACATGAAAATACACATAACGCATATTGGTGAGGCGCTATGTTTCGCATGATAATGATTCTTTCGGGTACAAGTGGGTCCAACTTTTTCAGGTCAATAGCTTGTTTAAATCGACAACTTTTTCAGGTCGACATGACAATAGACATAACGCATATTGGTGAGGATATATGTTTCACGTGATAATGATTCTTTCGGGTACAAGTGGGTCCAACTTTTTCAGGTCGACAACTTTTTTAGATCGACAACCTTTTCATGTTGATATGACAATACACGTAACACATACTAGTGAGGCGCTATGTTCTGTGTGATAATGATTCTGTCGGATACACGTGGGTCCCACTTTTTTAGATCGACAGCTTTTTCAAATCGACAACATTTTCAGGTCGACATGACAAGACACTTAACGCATATTGGTGATGCACTACGTTTAATATACAAGTTCGTGCAGTTCAGTTCTTCTTAAGTTGAACCAACAGATCAGTATTCAAAGACCATTTAAAGAACAATTACAACATCCACTTTAGAAATGCCACTAACATTTAATAAGTGGTTCAAGAATAGGCAAAAAGGCGAAGGTAGTTCAAAATATCCACATGGAACACGTCATAACACAATAGATCCCTACCTTGAAAAAGGTATGCTAGGTTGTTATACTGATTTGGTTGATGACAAGTGGTATGATGTTCTACGTCCCTTGAAAAATAAGCCTATCAATATAAACACTGATCTCAAAGTTGCAGGGAACATTATTGAGGGCGAAGCACATTTTACAAAGCCAGAAGGTACGCAAATTTGGGGTGAAAAAATATAATGGGTTTTCCTTTACTAAAAATGATGTGATTATGAAGCACTATGTCACTGACATGGGCTTGTTGTACCACAAGCACTGTCTGCAACCTTCCATACAAACTCTCACAAAGATGAACAAAAAGTGATTCGACATTTGATGAAGGAGATTCTAGTGATGGAAAAGACACTAGTCGTTCATCATGCAATGGATGATCTTAACAACCTGAAAGGAACGGAGGATCAATATTGGGATTTATTAGAAAATAAGAAATTGCATAGAGACAATGATTGTCATGTTTTCCCAACAGTTGTCGAGTGGGAGGGACTACCTAAGTTTCTACCACAGACTTTGGACGCATGAGTCCCATATTGTTTTTGAAATCAAGCAATGGTCTTATTGATGATAGCGATGAAATATGAGAAATGTGTGTCAATTGGGGCCTATATTATGATGCCCTCGATTGTCAAGGGTATGGAACTTGAAGAGTCGCCACCTAATGGATTAAAGGGCGTTAGGGCACCTAAAGAAAATAAGTCATAAACCGATTTGCATTACCAGAGATTGGGTAAGGGCTTGAAATTACCTTGAAGGGAAGGTGTTAGGCTCCCCTCGAGGTTCACAACGGTGGGTCCCGGCCAAACTCAATTTAAGTGAATTAGTCATAAAGGAACTTCAAAAAATTAAGATTATTGTTTAACAAAAACGGTAATAAGGGGGATCCTAGGTTTATTAGCCTATAAAATCACTTCTGTACAATACTCGGTAAATTTTCTTCAAATAGAGGTGTTACATGTAGCATTAGCGCACAGGTCATCAATCCTTTACTACCCAATTACCCTCCCCTTAATTATTATCTAAGCTTTCTAATGGCATCGAATACGTACCATATGCGTGCATTACCCGTCCCTTGTCCTTTGGCCCTGGGTGCCTAGGGCCTCTATTTGAGGTGGTTATAGACCCACCTATGGTGTTTAAAAGGATAAAAAACTAGGCGTAAAAAAAAAAGCAAATTGGACTATCACATAAAGAGCAGTTAAGGGTCTCAGATTTACCTCCACAGATAAACAAACAATTGCACGCCTCAAACAACAATTATAAAAGATTTAAAATCCTATAGCAGGATATCTAGGTGAGTACAAGGCAGAATATGTAGCATTTTATTAAGACGAGGTAGTGAATACCTAATCAGTTTGCCTACTGATGTTATTACTTATCGAATCTGGGCAGTTCATAAGTAGTCAAACAAACATAGTTTTAAACTTCAGAACATTAATCAACCTACATGTCTGTCTAGTTGATAACGGGGCAGGATCCTATAGACATAGTATCTAAGTGTTAATCAGATCATAATAATAAACTAGCGATTGATTTATAACAGGCTGATTTTATCTATTTAGACCCTATAGGCATACTTTCTATGCACTGAAAATGATCACAAGCAATACTTACAGACACAGAAATTGGTTTTACATTTTTATATCTACAAACATGATATCTAAGTGTCAAACTGTTTTTATACTTACTCCTTGTAGGCATGACGGTTAAGTGATGAAACTGATTTTTTATATGTTCTTCCTATAGGCATGATATCTAGGCGAATAGAGGTCTTATCCAGTTTTCAAGCAAATTAAACAAGGGAATTCCTAGGGACATGACTTCCAATGCACACAAGATGGTTTGAGAACATGATTGCAGAATTGGTAAATGACCTAGAAGCAGGATTTCTAATGCAAATGTGAAATGCAGGATTTCAAGGAATGAGACAAGCCCTATAGACATGGTTTCTAATACATATAGATAATCATAAAAATTTTATGGGCATGATTTCTACCCTACCCCCACAAATTTATATATAAAAGTCCCTCCCAGTTTTACTAATAACCCCAAAATCTGTTTTTACAAGAATTATTATTACAGACCAGATATAAATGAATTACATAATGAAATTACTATGCTATAGGGAGCCTGAATAGGCCCAACAGTAAACCTAGAAGCCAGGCCTTCAACCAAGTCTGAAGTACGCCAGTATCTCATAGTATACCAAATGGTCTTCTGGTGCATCAAAGTTCCCAAGGGCCTCAGGACCCCGGGCAATGCTCATACCATAAACCATTTTAAAGAAACAACTTTGTGAACAGGTTTGGAAAAGCCAGCCCCAGTGTGTCAGAGTTCGGAGGAGTCTCATGGACTGCTAGGCAGTATTCACACTGGAGGGGCAGGACCCGAGATATTCTAAGAGTAGGAGTTGAAAACAGTATCTGAAAATAGGTATAGTTTTAGGAAAATAGTTCAAAAGTAAAAATAGGAGTAAACAGAGTCATTGCAGCACTCTGAGTTCAAACAAAGATTTTCAAAAATCAAACATTTGACAAACAGAATCATGATTATTTCAAGCAAAGTTTCGCATTACCTAGATTTGGCTTAGTTTATCACTAGGTGAGAATATAGAATACTGGGATCAGAATAATAACCAGACAACCACATAGAGAAGGATAGCAGGGGTTGGGAACATAGAAGTCCTTAATCAGGAATACATGAAACAGGGAAAGAGTGAAAGTATGATAGTTGAGAAACAAGTGGATTAGTATCCTGGATCAAATAAGAACATTCTAGAGTGTACGAACCATATTGACATGTTGGGCAAGACAATTTCATGAAAGTTGAGGCAAGCTAGTTAACAGAGAAACATAAAGCAGACAAAGGCATGTTGAAAGACAAATTACATAACATACTGAATAGGACCTAATGACAGAGATATGCATGCTAATTAGGATCAATACATAGGAAAGAGAGGAATTCAACTACACAGAAGTAGTTATACTGATCAAAAAATAGGAAAAACATAAATTTAACTACACAGAAGTAGTTGTTGCTAATTAAAATCAACAAAATAGGAATGACAAAGTAGTCATATTAATTGAAATCAATACTCAGGAAATACATGGACTTAACTACACAGAAATAAGGCAATAAACAAGAAAGCACATAGGTTTGGAACTTCATAGCATAATGAATGACAATAGGAGGAGAGACATACCAGTTAAAATAGCAAACAGGAAGGTAAAAGGATGCAGAACCCAATAGTCTAGCCTTGGCTTTCAGCCGGCTAGACAGTGTAGCAAACACAAGTAACAGAGAGGTTTGAATAAGAGCAAGAGTTTTTTTGTGTGTGTGTTTCTTTCTGAATGTATTTTTTTAAGAGAACCAGAATGAAGTTTATATACCACTTAGCAAGGTAAACAAATAAGTCAAGAATAAAATCAGAGTTCATAAAACAAATCAATGTATCATGTCATGAAAAATAGTAGTCATGGCCCTCATGTAGGTGGCCCCAGCATTCTTTAGGCCGAATGGCATCATATTGTAACAGTACACAACTCATGGTGTAATGAAATCTGTTTTCTCATTGTCCTCCTCGTGCATCCAGATTTGATGGTGACCGGCGAAGCAATCCACGTAAGACTGGAGTTCATGTTTGGCACAATTGTCGATCAGAATGTGTATGTTTGGTAGCGGGAAATCATCCTTCGGACTTGCTCTGTTTAGATCTCAATAGTCAACACAAACTCTAACTTTCCCGTCCTTCTTCAGAACTGGCACAATGTTGGCTAGCCAAGTTGGATACTCAACTACCCTGAGGACTTTGGCTTTGATCTGCTTAGTAACTTCTTCCTTTATTTTCAGGCTCATGTCTGGCTTGAATTTTCTGAGTTTCTGCTTCACTAGCGGACATATTGGATTTGTAGGTAACTTGTGAGCCAATATGGATGTACTCAACCCTGTCATATTGTCGTATGACCATGAAAATATATCCTCATATTCCTTCAGTAACGAAGTGTACTCCTCTAGACAAATGGATGTTTATGCGGGTTTCTTTGACGGTGTCAGGATTTCCCAAGTTAACTATCTCAGTTTTGTCCAAGTTGGACTTGGGTTTGTTCTAAAAATTCTCTACTTCTTCGACGATCTCTTCAGGTATTACATCCTCTTCTTCTTCTGAATCACTGTCCTTTTGTTGTGTTGCCTCATTATATGTCACAATTGCCGGTTCATCAAGATGGGAAATGGTAATGCTGTATGGATAAAGATACGAGAGAAAAGTGATAATAATAAGCATCAATTCATTGAAAGCATAAAAGCAATTTTCAATAATTTAAACAACGTTTTTGGAACATTGGAAATATTATTTAAAACAAAACGCCGAAAGGGAAATCATCATTTTTTTTTCTTAGAAAATAAATTAAACAATGTTGTTGAGCCTTGCTACCCTGGGAATCGTCAGGCCTTGGATGGTCCGACAGTCTAGTTCTTGAGGAATGTTCCTCTCTCCACAACTCGGATAGTAGGGCCTTGCTCCTCCTTATCCTCAACAACCACGCAACATTCCATGTCATCATCTTCCAAGAACAAACTCCTCAATGCTGCCAATGCTTTTTCTTCCTTTAATCCCCATATGATATCGGCTTGCTGGAAGGTCTGATTCAAGTGTGGCACAGGATGCTCAAGTGGATAGTATGGACCACGCCACGGTGGTGACCAATCTCGGTATTCTTTCCAGGTGTATTGGTATCTCAACCCAAAAGTGGTACCATGGTGTTTTGGTTGTATTGGTTTGGAGATGCCCTGAAGATTCTTACCAAACCCTTTGCCGGGCTCATATCCTCTCCATGCTAGAATTCTTGCTATATTGATACTCCACTACTTATCTTTCTCAACCGCGTTAACCAGCTCGATATGATGGTAGGTTTCTCCACCTAACCTTCTTCTGTTTTCAATCACCGGGATAGTCTGACTAGTGTAAATGGGGTTTCTCCCATCGCCATGGATAATTACTTCCTGGTGGTTCCATTCGAACTTCACGGCCAGATGTAAAGTAGATGTTACAGCCCAGTGGCGTGTATCCATGGTTGTCCCAACAACAGATTGTAAGAGGCGGATATATCCAGTACATGAAACTCAACATCAAACCATGTAGGGACCATCTGTAGGAAGAGATTAGTTTCTCCAATGGTAACTCTCTGAGACCCATCGAGTGCTTTCACGTTCATAGTTCCCTCTCGTATCTCATGTAGGCCTTTGCCCAATCTCTTCAACATTGTCAATAGGCAAATGTTGAGGCTGGATCCTCCGTCAATCAAAACTCTGGCGATAAACTTGTCTTCGCATTGCACTGTGATGTGCAATGCTCTGTTGTGATTCAACCCTTCAGGCGGCAGATCGTCCTCGTGGAAGGTAATTTTATGGCTTTCTAGCGCCTGCCCCACCATATTGGCCATTTCTCCACCAGTGATGTTGTTGGGTACATATGCTTCACTAAATCTTTATTAAAGCATTCCTGTGTGCCTCAGAATTTTGCAGCAGCGATAGGATAGATATCTGAGCGGGAGTTTTGTTTAGATGATCAATGACAGAGTACTCCCTTGCATGTACCTTCTTCTAGAGTTCATCTGGACCAGTTTCAATGACGGGCGGTTTGTTAGAAGCTTGCTTACTGGTTATTCCTAAGTGTTCAGGTGTATAAACCCTTCCTATTCTGATCATTCCTTATGCAGCACCGGATTCTTCTATCTTTGACTATCCCTTTCTTCTAGCCTCGGCCACATAATCCCAGGGTACATCATTGGAACTGAAGGGTGGTGTGGATGCCACCGTTACAATGAAAGGAATGGCCGCCTCCACTTCAAATGGAGTAAGTATTGTTGTGGGTGATGTTACTTCTACTTCTAAAGGAACCGATGCGGCTACCTCAACTCCAAATGGCGGCCGTGTCTTTACCACAATTGGGTTGAGTGTGACTGCAAGTTTCTTAGGATCATCACCTTCATGAATTAGCCTGATTGATCCCTCGGGATCCCATTCTTCATCAGTTTCTATCACATTGACCCCTCCACCCCTATGATCTGGGAGAGGATTGTTGCAGACATTGGGTGCAGTTTCCTTTGCCTGTATGACCTTATTGTAAATCAGTGTTTGGATCTTGTCTTTTAAGGTGCGGCACTCGTCAATATTGTGTCCCTTCATAGCGGAATGATATGCACAGGTCTTGTTTGGATTGACCCATTGAGATGAATTCTCCATGGCCATAGCGGGGATATGGGTGACATATCCAGCGGCTTTCAACCTTTCGTATAACTGGTCGATGGGTTCAGCAATGGCGGTGTACTGTCTGGGTGGTTTGCGATCAAAATTAGGCCTGGGTTTTGGTAATTTGGATGAGTTAGAGGTGACTGATAATATGATGGTTGGGTGTTATAGGTGTGGTAGGTGGTAGCAGGTTGGGAATATATGGGAGGTGACGGTTGGCATGTGGGTGGAGGTGTTTGGTATGTGAGTAGAGGGGTCTGGTATACAAATGGAGTTTTGGGTCCCTAGGCAACCATAATTGTTCCCACATCTATCTTCTTCGATATACCACTTGATTCCAATGCTTTATTCGTGGCCTGAAGTACCTCGAAATTTGTCACCATCCCTCTTGTAATATCTTCTTCAATTATTTCTCCGAGTTTGATGATATCGAAGAACTTATGGTTCTCAATGACCATTAGCCTTTCATAATACTGTGGATCCTGTGCCCGGAGAAAGAATTCATTCATCTGTTCCTCGTCCAACGCTGGTCTAACCTTGGCTGCTTCCGACCTCCATCGAGTAGCATACTCGCGGAAAGTCTCAGTTGGCTTCTTCTTTAGGTTCTGGATATAGAAAACATCCGGTGCATTATCTATGTTGAACCTGAACCTATCCATGAAATCGGACGCCATGCTCACCCAATTGGCCTACTTCTTAGGATTCTGGCTTATGTACCAGGACAAGGCATCTATGGTAAGACTCATCATGAAGAGCTTCATTCGATCCTTTCATCTTTTCCGACCCCCACGAGCTTTTCACAATAAGTTCTCAAATAAACCTTGGGATCACCCGTTCCGTCAAACATTTCGAGCTTAGGAGGTTTATAACCCTCCAGCAGTTCCACATCCGGTTGTATGCATAAATCCTCATAGTTCAGACCTTCTAGTTCTTTACCCCCTTCAACACCTTGAACCCGACTTGTCAACTTCTTGAGCTCTTCAGCCATGTTCTTGATGAGCAGGTCCTTCTCAGCGGATTCTGGTATATAGGAGATCAGTTGAGTGGAGTGAGGTAGGGTTTCTATGTATATAGGGTTGTTCTGGTGAAGCCCAGGACTTTGGGCATAATGATGATCATTGGTGGAGTTTTGGGGTTTGGGAATAATTTGTGGGGTATCTTAGGGAGTATGGTAGGTGTTTTATGGTTAATGGGTAGGGAGATGCTGATTTTGAGGAAGGTTTGTATACTGGTAAAGTGCGTAAGGATTCTATGGGTGTTTGTTGGGTGTGTTCTGAGGTGGTTCAGGGTTCTGGGTGTCGGGGATATTCAATGTGAAGGAGAGATTTTCCAAGTTACGGACCTGCTCAAGCTCGCCCTTTAGTGCAAGTATCTTTTGCTCAAGCCGTAAAACCAAATCATTTGGGGCCTGAGTGCTCTGACCATCGAAAGTTTCCATATTCTCAACATGTGCAGTGTTGCCGTTCAGATCATAAATTTTTGATTTTCCTTTGCCTTTTGGTAGAATAGGAGGAGGAGAAGGTGGAGGGCCCCTGGATCTGGTATGATAAGCTGATGATGCCAGTATGCGTGAACCAACGTTGGGGAATGGGGATAATTAAAAAGGGAAGAAAGAAAAGACAACAAAAGTAACCAAGTCAGTAAGGGTTCCAAGAAGACTATTTGCAATATCTAAACACATAGTGCGGGAATGTAAATTCGTGTCCTAATTTGGAAGCCTCGTTGCGCCCGAGGTAGGCCTAGAGACAAGTTGATTTGGAGAATTTTATTGCCAATAATTTCCTCATTTCATTAATGTAAAAATAGATGAATCTAAAATGACACTAAATAAGATAAGTCACTAATGGCACTTGGCCTTATTACATTTGAAAAATTAGGTAAACCTAATCTAGTTGGTCCTAGAAGGACCTTCCCCAGGCTTTATCTTCTTGGCTCTGTCGATCAGGTTCCCCAGATAGTGCATGCCCAACATCAGGTATACTTTCGCAAAATGTCCTCCTTCGGTTCCCTCAGAATTCTAGCAGTCAACGACTCTTTTCCTTGTCTTCCCCTCCAGTTCCATCAGACCCTACTCCAAATACTCCACCCTTTCATTAAATTTGGTAGCCCTTTCCCTCAATTCATTGATCTGTTCCATATCAGTCTTGTATTTCTTCAGATGTTCAGCATCGGACTCATGAACCCTTTTTGTGCAGTTTATTGTATTTCACTTGGGCTTCAGCAACTTCGTCTATGACCCTGTTTCCTCAACCAATTCCCGGCTCAACTACCCCTGTTATGCTGTCTTCCAACCATGATAGGTAAAAGCGTACATGCCCTGCGTGGTACCTGTCTGGCTCGATGATGTCCTTTCCACAATAACCTTTAGATGCCACATATGTTGAGCTTCACATTTGTATGGGATGTCGTCATCCTGAAAATATGCCATGTAATGACTCATTTTAGAAACTCGCGGTATGACTTGCTTCCTGCCTGCCTGTCTCATAACCCTGATGGGAACATAAGGGTATATGCCTCTTAACCCGATCAACACCAAGTGCAGAGCATCGCTAGATCTGATGATGAACTCACTGGTGGGGAACCATTCGAACATCCATTGAACCTGGTCCTCAGTCAAATTGTCAAAACATTGTGCCCATTTTGTAGCATTTTCCGGTTGAGCAAACCTGTCTGGTATGTAAGTCATTCTATTAGGGTGATGGAAGGCTATATGATCATTCCACGCCCTTCGTGGAAACTCTTGACGATATTGACCCTTTTGGAGATGCTCAAATAACCAAAGTTGTAGCAGCAAATTGCAACCTTCAAAGTGTTTAAACCCCTTTTGGCAGCGGTCCAAAGCCCGATAGATGTCATCTATGATCATAGGGACAATAGTGTATGTTTTCCCTTCAATCACGTCCATTAATGTTCTGACTACCATAGACAGTCTAGTGTGAATCTTGTCTTCTTTTCTCGGAAATACTATCATACCCAGGAACCAAACAACAAACACAAAAACCATGCGGTGAATATGACCCAAGGAAGTGATAGAGAATTCATCATAGAAGATACGATAGGATTGCTATGACCATATCCTTCATAGAGGTAGTCAAAGGGTATGTAGGACTCCTTCAGGAACTCCAAATCATCATTCTTTTTCAAACACATCATTTTTAAAAACCCCTTAGCGGCACGATTTTCCGGCACCTAAAAACCCGGACTGTCCCAAGGTAGTCCAGCAAATCCCCCTATCTCCTTAAAGAGATGAGTCATTTCTATGTTGCCAAAATGGAACACAGACCTTTCTCCGTCGTAGAACATAGTGGCTACTTCGATCAACATATTGTATCCGTTGGATATCCAGTAAAGAGGGTAAGTTTCCAAGGACTCTTTTCACATGGTCTTTATCACTTAGCGAAAGGTCCTCCTACCAATCCAGCAACAATGGTGGTATTCTTTGGACCATGCCGAACCTGGGGACTTCGTGCCTCATTCCTGCATAACAAATAAGGTTAGACCCTTTCTCCCTCCAGATTCGACTACTTATACATCCATGATTAGCATATTGGTATTGAGTTCTCCAAAATTAATGCACAAAACTTGGTCGCGTTTGTTGGTATTATTGAAACCCGGTGGACTTTTGGATAAGGTTCGTCTTAAAGGATTATTATCTCGACAACATATTAAACCGACTAGGTTTGACCATGATGCATGTACAATTAATCAGAGTAAGGTTTCTATAGAGGTCTAGACTGGTACCCTCAAGCGCACAACTTCAGGGGGAAAGGCACGGAACCGTCAACTGCACAGCTGATCGACTAGTTTTATCGCAAATAAGCCTTTCCAAATTTAAAGGGTGATAAATAGGAAGCACGCAAACACTCATTAACCGTTTCTATAGGATTTATTATGCACGAGTGGAGTATGACGTTGAGCATGATTTATGCAACAGTAAATAGCATGTTTTCACTTATTTACATGTTGTCGTGCCCCCCCTCTTTCCTCCCCTTTCGGATTGGTCAGGGTATTCGACATTATTGGGACAACTCGTTTCCTTTTGGGAAAGGGATAAGGAATTGAAGAGCCCCCACCTAACGATTTTAAGGTGCGTTAGGGCACCTACTAAAGGTTATTTACAAACACATATAAGATAAGCAGAGACAGGGTAAGGGCTTGAAATTACTTCAAAGGGAAGGTGTTAGGCACCCCTCAAAGTCCACAACTGTGGTTCCCGGCCAAACAAGCTTTGTGAATTTAAACAAGTAGCAAATAAGCTTACACAAATAAAGGTTTTGAAACGATTCGCAGTCTAAGCACACATGTGAAGTAAAGTTTTGGAAGATTTAAAGTCTAAGCACATATATAAGATTTTGAAAGAGTTATGATCTAACACATATGTAAGGGATGGGGGAGTCCCGGGTTGTTTATCCTATAGGATCACATCAATTCAATGCCGGGTAATCACTCCTTAGAAAGGGGCTACACGTGGTATTAGCGCACCAGTCATCATATCCATATGTACCCTTTCCCACCCCTTAGCGGTTATTTAAGTGAGTTTATTTAATGACCTCTAGTGTGATGTTACCCGTCCCTTATTAATGGCCCTGGAGGAAATTAGGACCTCTACCTATAGGCAGTTCTATACATACCCCTAAGGTTTGAAAGGATAAAATACTTGCGACAGGCAAGAACAAATAGGACTTTAGCACATAAAAATAGGAAAGAATAATTAAAAGGCTCATATTTACCTCCACAGATAATGCACGTATACAACATGACTTAAACACAAACAAAGGAAGTATTATTAAGCAGGATCCTAAAATATGATGTCTAAGTGAATATCAAAACATAGAAGATATGCAGCTTTATTTTATAAACCCAGAAGCAAGACTGATTAGAATGACACTATATGATTTGATCCTAAACCTACTTGCTAATCTCTTTTGGTTGCTTTTATATTATGTGTTGCTAGGGTTTGAATTTGTGCTTGAAAGCTTCTGGAGATTGGTATGGCACTTAGCATGGATTCAACCTCAGTCTGGGAACCCAATGTGCAATGGTATCAACATTGATGAACTTGCTGGAGTAGATTTATTTGGTTCAATCAATTGGTGTAACTTGGAGTCCACATTTGCCTTTGAAGTACATATCCTGGCGCCTGGTGAGAGTATTAGAGGTGCTACTTGGTATCTACTGTTGGCTTCTGGATCCATTTACACTGCCAGGAGATTGAATCACTCAGCTTTTCATATTGTAATACTTAGATCTTCAAATCTTAGCTTATTAGCTTTTCCATTTAGTAGCTTAAGACTTAGTATCTTAGGTTGGACATCTTGTATTTGGACCATATTTGGTATTTTATATATATTAACCCCTAGGTATAATACCTAGAGGTATATTTGCTTAAAAAAAAAAATTAGTTTGCCTACAGATTTTTAAAACATGTGTCTTAAACAGTAAATACAACCAAGCAGTGTTCCAACTTTTAAAGGGATTGATTACCTAATGCTTGCCTAGGCGTGGGATTGTGCATAATAATTACCATACTTATTAAAAACAGTTCAGAAGTTGTTTTACCTAAAATCATGTTGTTCTAGGTGATACGATTATGCAGAGATTGTTAATAATTTTATTAAGGGCAAGACAATTAGATGTGACACTGTTTCTACCTTTTTCATGAGTTAGTAGCTAAACTAGGCATGGTTAAGCAGATGTAAGCGAAATCCTAGAGCATGATATCTAATATGCACATTTAAATGCAGGATGGCTAAAACATAATTTCAGGATGCACAGGATTCCTAAAGGCATGATTTCTAAAATGCACAAAGAGTTACAGGATGATTGGGACATGATTTTGAATGCACAGGAGTAACAGCTTTTATGTTAATTGTTTATTTTCCTAGGAGCAGTATTTCTAAGTGATAAACACAAAGCATGGATGACATGCTGAAACAGTAGACATGAAATCCTAGGAACATGATATCTAGTGCATGTTTGGCATGATTTAAATGAATATGTTGGTCCTAAAACATGGATTCTAATGCAGATAGAAACAATGTAAAGCTTAAAACATGTTTTCTACCCGATGATATTAACATAACTATATAGCTACCCTCTCCATTTCACTAGACATCCCCAATATTCTAACCACCTGAGTAAATTACATAAATAGATAAAGGAAAAGAAGAAGTTAAACTACAAGGAGCCTGAAAAACAGACCCAGATTCCCAGGACCTCAAGTGCCCAAATGTTTCATAGCCTTTCTCATATCCAGGTGAGTCAGAGTTCCCTAAGGACCTCAAGGGACCCCGGGCAGTGCTCACACCCAGATTTCATAGCCATAATTGAGCAAGTGCAGTGTGGAAAGGCCATCCCCAGTGCATCAGAGTTCAGAGGGATCTCACAGGAATCCCAAGGTAGTCATACACTGGAGGGGAAGAACCTAAGGACCTAAGAGTAGAGTGAGAGTGCTTGACAAAGTTTTGAAAAGGTTTTAATAGGAAAGACAGTGTTTGAAAAAGACTTAGTTGAAACAGTTTTACAAAATAGGAGAGTTGTTTAGTAACAAAACTATTTTTGACATGAGTAGGACAATTAACAACAGTAGACTAATCACAGCACAAACAGATTCAACACATTCAAATCACAGTTCTTCATACAGGGGTGATGGGAATTGGGGACACATAGAGCACATAATATACATGAGCGTAGAAGTTCTTGTAGGGGGTTTATGGGGATTAGGGGATAGCTAATTGTATCAACATAGCATGAATTTCAGAATCAGACAACTTAGGATACAAATTGCTTTGCAAAGAAAGGTTCACACTAGAAACCAGGTAAACATAAGATTGGGCAGAGTCACATTGGGACATACTACAAGGAAGTAACATATTCATAAGCACACTGATCCTAAGGGGGAGTGGGACATAATATGCTAGATGAAAAATGATATAGACATTTCAATTACACGTTGAACAACAAAACCATAGATAGAAATAGATCAGAAACATGATAAACTGAAGCAGTAAAAGAAATATGTTAGTTTTGGGACTTGAATTTAAATCAGAACATACCAGTAAAGAGATAGTAAACACACAGTGAAGAATAGAAGAGCACAATAATTAGCCTTGGCTTTCAGCCGGCTAATTCAGAACAGTAGTAAGTAACAAAGAAGGAGAGTAGAAAAGCTTTGAGTATGAGAGAGAGTTTTTGAACTAATGTGTTCGTGTGTTGAGTGAATGAAAAAGCAATGTATATATAGTTTGAAACTAGGTAGAGAATAAGGTAAAAATCAAAGTCATGCAGTGATTGGGGAATCAGAGTCAATCACCATAAAGTCAATGTAAGTACTCCCTTCAATTAAGGAGTTAACTTTGAACGGTAATAGACATGCAATAAATAAAGAAAGATACCATATGACTGAAATATACAAAATAAGAAAATAATTTCAGCACAATACTAGTATAGGCTGTTCCAATGGATAGTAGGGACCGCGCCATAGTGGCGACCAGTCTTCGTACTCCTGCCAAGTGTATTTGTATCCCAGCCCAAAAGTGGTGACATGGTGCTTCCACTATATTGGTTTGGAAATCCCCTGAAGATTTTTCTCGAGTCTTCTACCAGGCCCGTATCCACTCCAGTTCAGTATGCTTTCGATCTTACTGTCCCACCATTTGTCTTTATCCACTGCAGTGACCTGTTTAATGTGGTGGTAGGTTTCTCCACCCAGCCTTCTTCTACCTTCAATCACCGGGATGGTCTGGCGACCATAGGTAGGATTGCTTTCGTCTCCATGGATGATCACTTCCTTGTGGTTCCATTCAGATTTTACCACCTTATGCAATGTTGATGCTACAGCCCCGGCGGCATGTATCCATGGGCGTCCCAACAACATATTATAGGATGTCGATATGTCTGCAGACAAAGACTGATTTCGTCGATGGTAGACCTCTGTGAACCATCGAAAGCCTTTACATTCATAGATCCTTCTTTGATCTCATGCAGTCCTTTTCCTAATTTCTTGAGTGTCGCCAATGGACAGATGTTGAGGCTGGATCCCCCGTCGATCAGAATCCTGGTGATGAAGTAGTCCTCACATTGCACAGTGATGTGTAGTGCTTTATTATGACTTAGCCCTTCAGGCGGCAGCTCGTCCTCGTGGAAATTGATCTTGTGACTCTCCAGTACTTGACCTACCATATTGGCCATTTCTCCACTAGTTATGTTATTTTGCACATATACTTCATTCAGCACTTTCACCAAAGCATTCCTGTGTATCTCTGAATTCTGCAGCAATGACAGAATTGATATCTGGGCTGGAGTTTTGTTCAGCTGATCGATGACTAAGTATTCCCTGGCCTGCACCTTCCTCCAAAGATCATCTGGGCCTGTCTCAATGACGGGTGGCCTGTTAGAAGCATTCTTTCTAGACTCTGCCAAGTGTTCAGGTGTATAGACCCTGCCGGTCCTTGTCATCCCCTGTGCAACACCAGCTTTTTCTATATTGACTTTACCTTTCCTTCTTGCTTCAGCCGTGTAATCCCAAGGTACAGCCTTGTCATTGAAAGGTGGCGTGGTTGACACTGTCACTGTGATTGGTGCAACTACTTTCACTTCAAATGGAATTGGTGCCTTAGCAGGCGGCATAATTTCAACCTCGAACGACAAATGTGTGTTTGCAGGTGGTGTCGTTCAAACTTGAATGGGAGTGGCGCAGTTACCTCGATGTCTCCGGATGGCTGAATCTGGACTATGATGGGATTAAGAGTGACTGTTGGCTTCTTTGGGTCATCACCTTCTATGATAAACCCGATCGACCCCTCTGGGTCCCAATCTTCTTCTATCTCTATCATGTTGACACCCCTATGGTCCGAAAGTGGATTGTTACGAACATTGGGAGCAGCTTCTTTTGCTTGAATGACCTTGTTATCGATCATAGACTGGATTTTATCCTTCAATGAGCGACATTCATCAATTGTATGCCCCTTCATGCCGGAATGGTATGCACAGGGCTTGTTTGGATTGACCCATTGGGATGGATTTTTAGGGGTTATAGTAGGGATAGGAGTGACATAACCAACAGGTTTTAATCTTTCATACAGCTGGTCGATAGGTTCAGCAATGGCAGTGTATTGTTTAGGAGGTCTGCGATCAAAGTTGGGTCGAGGTCTCGGGAAATTTTGGCGAGCAGGGGGTGATTGGAAGTGAGATGGTTGAGAGTTGTAGGTATGATAAACATGAGCTGGTTGGGAGTATCTGGGGGAAGTAGGATGATATGTAGATGGTGAAGATGTCTGATATGTTGATGGAGGTGCTGACTGATAGGGGGGCGAGGGTGCTTGATAGGTGAGTGGGGAAGTTTTGTATATCAACAGGGATTTGGGTCCCTGTGCAACCATTACCGTTCCTGCATCTTTCTTCTTGAATATACCACTAGACTGCAAGGCTTTGTTGGTAGCCTGTAGGGCCTCAAAGTTAGTGACCATTCCACTCTTGATACCTTCTTCAATTCTCTCACCCAGCTTGATGATGTCAGAGAATTTATGGTTTTCAATCACCATTAGCCTCTCATAATACTGCGGGTCTTGTGCCCAGATGAAGTATTTGTTCTTCCTCTAGGGCAGGCCTGACCTTGGCTGCTTCAGATCTCCAGCGAGCAACATACTCGCGAAAAGTTTCGATGGGCTTATTTTTAAGGTTCTGGATGTAGAACACGTCTGGTGCATTCTCCGTATTGAACCTGAATCGGTCCATGAAGTCTGATGCCATACTTACCCGGTCGGACCACTTCTTAGTGTTTTGGCTGATGTACCAAGATAAATCATCTCCTGTGAGGCTCCTTATGAACAATTTCATGTGAATCTTCTCGTCTCTTCCTACTCCAACCAATTTATCACAATAGGTCCTCAGATGGACCCTGGGATCACCTGTACCATCGAACATTTCAAACTTTAGAGGTTTGTAACCCTTCTGTAGTTCAACATCGAGATGTATGCAGAGATCTTCGCAGTTCAACCCTTCCACTCCCTTGCTTCCTTCAACGACCTGAACTCGACTAGTTAGCTTCTTGAGTTCCTCGGCCAAATTCTTAATAAGCATATCCTTCTCACTGGATTCAGGTGTGTAAGCAATGTGTTGGGTGGAGTAAGGTAGAGTCTCCATGTATATGGGGTTGTTCTGATGGCCTGGTGTTTTAGCATAGAGGTGGTCACTTGTGGAGTCTTGTGGTTCAGGGATAATTAGCGGGGTATTTATTGGAGGGTGGAAAGTGTTGCACTGGTGCTGTGGTGGGATAATTTGTTTTTTCGATGGAGTTGTATGATCATGAGTTGTGGGAGGGTTTTGTTTGTTTGGGGTGTTCTGAGGAGGTATGGTATTTTGAATGACATCTGGGACACTGAGTGAGAAGGATAAATTTGCCAAGTTCCGGACATTCTCAAGCTCCCCTTAGAGTTTCAACAACCTTTGCTCGAGTTGTGACATAGAATCATTCTGAACCTGAGTACCTTGATTGTCAAGAGCTTTTGTTCGTTCTACTGGTGTTGTGTTTTCCTGTTTGATGTTGCCCAAATCTTCCATTTTTCCTTCCCCTTTTCCTTTAAGTGGACTAGGAGGAGGAGGAGGTGGAGGTCCCCTGGATCTTGTGTGATATGATGATGATGCCAGAATGCACGAACCAACCTTTCGGGAGGGGAATAATCAAAATAAAGAAACAAAAACAAAAATAAAAGGTAGCCAAGTCAGTGAGGATCATGAGAAAATATTGCAGTATTTAAACACATAGTGCAGGAATAAAAGCGTTTCCTAATTTGGGATCCCCGTTGTGCCAGAGGTAGGCCTAGCAAAAAGTTGATTTTGGAGAACTTAGAAGCAAAAATTCCTCATTTCATTAATGTAAAATAGACGAGTTCAAAAAAACACTAAAATAATGAGCAGGAAATAAAGTCACTAATGGCACTTGGCCTTATTACATTGGTAAAAGCAATAAAAGGAAACCTAGACTACTTAGTCCCCGAAGGACCTTCCCCATGCTTGGTCTTCTTGGTTCTGTCAATCAGGTTCCCCAGGTCGTGCATGCCCAACAGCAGGTATACCCTTGCTAGATGCCCTCCTTCATTTCCCTCAGCATTCTGGCAGTGGGCGACCCTTTTTCTTGTCTTTCTTTCTAGCTCCATCAGAATTTGCTCCAAATATTCCAACCTTTCACTAGATTTGATGACCACCCTTTTCTTCCACTCATCGATCAGTTCCATATTAGTCCTGTGTTGCTCCAGATGCTCGGCCTCGGACTCACAAATCCTTTTGCGCAGTTTATTTCATTTCACTTGAGCCTCAGCCGCTTCGTCTATGACCCTGTTTCTGTTGATGCCTAGCTCAACTATCCCTGCTATGTTGTCTTCCAACCATGATAGGTAAAAGCGTACATGCCCTGCGTGGTATCTGTCGGGCTCGATGGTGTCCTTTTCTACACTAACCTTGAGATGCCACAGATGCTGAGCTTCACATTTGTACGGGATATCGTCGTCCTGGAAATCTGCCATGTAATGACTCATTTTGGAGACTCGCGATATAACTTGCTTTCTACCCGCCTGTCTCTTGACCCTAATGGGAACATAGGGATATATTCCCCTTAAACCATTCAACACCAGGTGCGGAGCGTCCCTTGATCTGATGATGAATTCACCGGTAGGGAACCATTCGAACATCCATTGAACCTGGTCCTCGGTCAAATTATCAAAAAATTGCGCCCATTTTGTAGCATTTTTCGGTTTAGCGAACCTATCAGGGATGTAGGTCATTCTCTTAGGGTGATGGAAGGCTATATGATCATTCCACTCCCTTCATGGAAATTCCTGACGATATTAGCCTCTCTGGAGATGCTCCAATAACCAAACCTATAGTAGCAGATTGCAACCCTCAAAGTGTTTGGCCCCCTTCTGGCAGTGGTCCAAGGCTCGGTATATGTCTGATATGATCATACGGACAATGGTATATGTTTTCCCTTCGATCCCTTTCATTAAGGTTTTGGCTTTCATAGCCAGTCTAGTGTGAATCTGGTCTCCTTTTCTTGGAAACACCATCAGACCTAGGAAGCAAACGACGAACACAAAAACCCTGCGGTGAATGTGACCCAAGGAAGTAATAGAGAACTCATCGTGGAAGATACGATAGGATTTGCTATGGCCGTATCGTTCATAGAGATAATCAAAAGGTATGTAGGACTCTGTCAGTCACTCTAAACCATCGTTCTTCTTCAAACCCATCATTTTTAGGAACCCCCTAGCGGCACGGTTCTCTATTCAAGAGGGGGGTCATTTCTATGTTGCCAAAACGGAACACAGACCTTTCTCTGTCCCAAAACATAGTGGTTGCTTCGATCAACATGTTGTTTGGTTGAATATCTAGTAAAGAGGTCAGGTTCCCGATGACCCTCTTCACATGGTCTTTGTCACTGGGCGAGAGGTCTTCCCACCAATCCAGCAATAGTGGTGGTATTCATTGGACCATGCCAAACCTAGGGACTTCATGCCTCATTTTCTACAAAATAGATAGGTTAGACCCTTACCCCCGCCAGGCTCGACTATTTATACACTTATGATTAGCATGCATGCATTAAGTTCTCCAAATAAATGCACAGAACGTGATTGCGTCCGTTGGGATTATGAAAAACCCGGTGGACTTTTGGATAAGGTTGTCTTAAAGGACTATCGTGCGGACGACATGTTAACCCGGCTAGGTTTGACTATGATGCATGCACAATATAACAGAGTAAGGTTTCTATGAGGTTTTAGACTGGTACCCTCAAGGGGACAACTTGAAGGGGGAAAGGCACTGAACCGTCAACTGCACCGCTGGTCGACTAGTGTTACCGCAAATAAGCCTTTCTGAATTTGGGGGTGATATAAAATGGAAGGGCGCAAACACTCATCAAGCGTTTCTATAGGATTTGTATAGGAACGAGTGGAATATGATGTTGAGCATGATTTATGCCACAATAAATAAGCAATAAACGCATGTTGTCATGTATTTGCACGTTATGAAAGCAGTAAATACAACAGTTATAATTGAAAAGGCAGTTACAAAGGAAAACAAAAAGAAACATGTAAATTTTGAATCTGAAATGAATAAATACTTGAAAGAGATAAACAATTAATGGCACATAAAGGGGGAAAGTGAAAGGTCGCAAGTATTAACAAAGTAAAGACAAGTTCACAAAGCAGTTTAAAGTGGTAAAATCCTAGATAAATCCCCAGCAGAGTCGTCATGCTGTCGCGCCCCCCTCTTTCCTCCCCTTTCGGGTCGATCAAGGTTTTCGATATTACTGGGACAACTCGTTTCCTTTTGGGAAAGGGATAAGGAATTGAAGAGTTGCCACCTAACGATTTTAAGGTGTGTTAGGGAACCTACTAAAGGTTATTTACAAACACAAATTAGATAACCAGAGACTGGGTAAGGGCTTGAAATTACTTCAAGGGGAAGGTGTTAGGCACCCCTCAAAGTCCACAACTATGGTTCCCGGCCAAACAAGCTTTCTGAATTTAAACAAGTAGCAAATAAGCTTAAACAAATAAAGGTTTTGAAAAGATTCGCAGTCTAAGCACACATGTGAAGTAAAGTTTTGGAAGATTTAAAGTCTAAGCACATATATAAGGTTTTGAAAGAGTTATGACCTAAACACACATATGTAAGGGATAGGGGAGTCCTAGGTTGTTTATCACATAAGATCACATCAATGCAATGACCGGTAATCACTCCTTAGAAAGGGGATACACGTGGAATTAGCGCACCGGTCATCATATCCATATCTACCCTTTCCCACCCCTTAGCGGTTATTTAAGCAAGTTTATTTAATGACCTCTAGCGTGATGTTACCCGTCCCTTCTTAATGGTCCTGGAGGAAATTAAGACCTCTACCTATAGGCAGTTCTAGACAGACCCCTAAGGTTTGAAAGGAGAAAATACTAGGCGACATGCAAGAACAAATAGGACTTTAGCAGATAAAAATAGGAAAGAACAATTAAAAGGCTCAGATTTACCTCCACAGATAAAGCACGTAAACAGCACGACTCAAACACAAACAAAGGCAGTATTATTAAGCAGGATCCTAAAACATGATGTCTAAGTGAATATCAAAACACAGAAGATATGCAGCTTAATTTTATAAACCCAGAAGCAGGACCTAATCAGTTTGCCTACTGATTTTTAAAACTTGTGTCTTAAACAGTAAACACAACCAAGAAGTGTTCCAGCTTTTAAAGAGATTGATTACCCAAGGCTTGCCTAGGCATGGGATTGTTCATAATAATTACCAGACTTGTTAAAAATAATTCAGAAGTTGTTTTACCTAAAAGCATGATGTTCTAGGTGATACGATTATGCAGAGATTGTTACTAATTTATTAAGTGCAAGACAATTAGATGTGACACTGTTTCTACCTTTTCCATGAGTCAGTAGCTAAACGAGGCGTGGTTAAGCAAATGTAAGCAAAATCCTAGAGCATTGTATCTAATATGCACATATAAATGCAAGATGGCTAAGGCATAATTTCAGGATGCGTAGGATTCATAAAGGCATGATTTCTAAAATGCACAAAGAGTTACAGGATTATTGGGACATGATTTTGAATGCACAGGAGTAACAGATTTTATTTTAACGTTGTTTACTGTCCTAGGAGCAGTATTTCTAAGTGATAAACATAAAGCATGGATGAGATGCTGAAACAGTAGACATGAAATCCTAGGAACATGATATCTAGTGCATGTTTGGCATGATTTGAATGAATATGTTTGTCCTAAAACATGGATTCTAATGCAGATAGAAATAATATAAAGCTTAAAACATGCTTTCTACCCGATGATATTAACAGAACTATATAGATACCCTCCCCATTTCACTAGCCATCCCCAATATCTGTTTACAAATAATTATTACAGACAAGCTATGTAAATTACATAAATAGATAAAGGAAAAGAAGAAGTTAAACTATAGGAGCCTGAAAAACAGGCCCAAATTTCCAGGACCTCAAGTGCCCAAATGTTTCATAGCCTTTCTCATATCCGGGTGTGTGAGAGATCCCTAAGGACCTCAAGGGATCCCGGGCAGTGCTCACACCCAGATTTCATAACCATAATTGAGTAAGTGCAGTGTGGAAGGGCCAGCCCGAGTGCATCAGAGTTCATAGGGATCTCACAGGAATCCCAAGGCAGTCATACACTGGAGGGGCAGAACCTAAGGACCTAAGAGTATAGTAGGAGTGCTTTACAAAGTTTTGAAAAGGTTTTAATAGGAAAGATAGTGTTTGAAAAAGACTTAGTTGAAACAGTTTTACAAAATAGGAGAGTTGTTTAGTAACAAAACTATTTTTGACATGAGTAGGACAATTAACAACAGTAGACTAATCACAGCACAAACAGATTCAGCACATTCAAATCACAATCCTTCATACCGAGGTGATGGGAATTGGGACACATAGAGCACATAGTATACAGGAGCATAGAAGTTCTTGTAGGGGTTTATGGTGATTAGGGGATAGCTAATGGTATCAACATAGCATGAATTTTAGAATCAACACAGAATCAGACAACTTAGGATACAAATTGCTTTGCAAAGAAAGGTTCACACTAGAAACCGGGTAAACATAAGATAGGGCAGAGTCACATTGGGACATACTACAAGGGGGTAAAATATTCATAAGCATATTGATCCTAAGAGGGAGTGGGACATAATATTCTAGATGAAAAATGATGTAGACATGTCAATTAAACGTGGAACAACAAAACCATAGATAGAAACAGATCAGAAACATGATAAACTGAAGCAGTAAAAGAAATATGTTGGTTTTGGGACTTGAAATGAAATCTGAACATACCAGTAAAGAGATAGTAAACACAAAGTGAAGAATATGAGAGCACAATAATTAGCCTTGGCTTGCAGCCGGCTAATTCAGAACAGTAGTAAGTAACAAAGAAAGAGAGCAGAAAAGCTTTGAGTATGAGAGAGAGTTTTTGAACTAATGTGTTCTTGTGTTGAGTGAATGAAAAAGCAACGTATATATAGTTTGAAACTAGGTAGAGAATAAGGTAAAAATCAAAGTCATGCAGTGATTGGGGAATCAGAGTCAATCAGCATAAAATCAATGTAAGTACTCCCTTCTATTAAGGATTTAACTTTGAACGATAATAGACATGAAATAAATAAGAAAAGATACCATATGACTGGAATTACAAAATAAGGAAATAATTTCAGCACAGTACTAGTATAGAACATGTAATTGAGGCAAGGTTCAGAGGATTCTATTTAAGGAAATTTTAATTTGACAGCATAGTCGACCATAAAATAATGCAAGAAATAAACTATGGTCGGAAACTAAGTAGAGAAATCATCATAAGAGATTAGTGAAAAGTATCAATTACAGGAAATTAGGGATTCAAATAGGAAGGCATGATAAGCAAGGCAGAAGGCAAGAACTTAGAACCTTAATAGACATGGTAAAGTAAAGATCATATAAAATCTGGGATTCAAACTGGAATATAATACTGATAAACATAAACCTCTGAGAATTAGCGAGGTAAGCACATAATAGGAAGAAATAGGCAGAATCAGAAACCCTAGTAAGTTAAACATGGTGAAAATCACAAAAAAACTCAGATTAATCGAAGAAGATTCATGAGAATCAAATATGCAAACAAGTTTGAGAGAACAAACAGTAAAGATAAACTCAGAATCCAAACAAAGTGTCAGAACGTTGAGGGTTTTAGCATAACTAGTTAGGGTTAAGGAAAAACTTAACAAAATCAGTCGAAGCACATAAGAATCAGAGAATTAAACACTTAAATTATCAGAAAGCGTTTTGAAGAAAATGATTTTCAGAAACCCTAGTTTAGGAAGATGACAAGCCACTTCGAAAATCAGGAGATTTCATAATAAAACCAGTGAAAATAAGTTCAACTTATCTCAGATCTGTACAGATCTGAGAAGTTTAAGAGACGAAATTAAGGTTTCGAGAAAATAACATAGAGATGAAGACATATGCTTAGAAGCCCATAGGTTTATAGCGAAATAGGCAGATCTTACTCAAAAATCGAGCTGTAACGGCTTGAAACAGGCAAGGATGGGCCAAAGGTGTAAGCGGATTGACCCTAGTCCCTCGAGGACCTTATAGATGGAGGCACCAGCATAGGAGAGGCCAGTTGAGGCCTGGAGGTTGTGAGAGACCACCATGATCGACGACAGATGAGTGACAGCGAGAGAGAGTTAAGGTTAGGTCAGAGAGGATTTGAGAGAGAAGGGGAAGGGGTGACGGCGGAGTGAGGAGAGGGAAATGAGGGGTTTAGGAGGGTAGTCTTTAGGTTAAATAAGGGAAGGAGTGATCTGCGTCGTTGATCAAAAAAGATCAACGACCAAGATTCTATACGATTTGGGTCGGGTTAGGTAGAGGTTTGGGCATGGGTTATATTGGGATGGTTTCTAAGAGTTTTGGGCTAGCTTAATTAGGCTATAATTGAAATAAATAAGGCCATTTGTTAAATACCCCAAATAAATTAATAAAAAATCATTTGTAAAATAATTAATTGTCACGACCCAAAATACTAACTCAGGTCGTGATGGTGCCCAACACCGGGGTTAGGCAAGCCCACACTTAAATTACTAAAGATTTCTCCCATGATTGGTTAAACATCCCAATACATGCCAAGTTTTTAAAGTTCAAACAGTAATTGAAAAAAAAATAGCAAGTCATTTTTACCAAAAGCAACCAAAAAGAGGGATGAGCCAATATATATATATATATATATATATATATATATATATATATATATATATATATATATATATATATACAGACCCGCAAACCAAAATAACAACTACGTGTGTAACAGGAACTAGTGTCACAAGTTCTACGGGCATGCTAACAGAATATACAAAACATAATATAGAATCCCACTGTCTGAAAGAAATAGACGGGAAATAAGCAAAAGAAAACTCCGTGGTGCTGCCGAGGATCGTCAAGAGAAGTAGCTCACCGTGAAGTCGGGTCCAACTAAGATCAAAATCGAGCTCCGATCTGATAACCAAATGCACCAGCCTCAGAACCTGTACAATTAAGTACAAAAGTGCATCATGAGTACATAAACAAATATGTACCCAGTGAGTATCCCGCCTAACCTCGAAGAGGTAGTGACGAGAGGTCGACTTGACACTCACTAAGGTCCAACAAAATGATTAGCAAGATATAACACCAGTAACGGACATACAAGGATGATAAAAGCAGTAAACATTTAAGATAACAGTAATTCAAATAAATACCGGAAGTAAATTTACAATTTCTACTTCATTATTATTTTATTTCCTTTAAATATATATATATATATATATGAACACTCAAAATGCATAAAAGAATTCTTAACAATTTAACATGCGCATACAGGATAAGGACAACCGGCCTGAGCGATCATAATGATCATATTTGTGCACTACCAAGGGTTGAGAGGCCTGAACCATAATATATATATCTTTCAATCTCGCCGTGGCGTAAGGCCCGCTCCCATGAGAGTGGGGTAAATAACACTCCGCTCGCGGAATGTAAATTGCGAAGCGGTCACATGTACACAGAATCCACACATTTGTTCTTTATAAATTACTCTTCGTGATCAAATCCTAAAAATCTCTTTAATTCCATGATCTCAGGGAAACAAGCCGCATGTAACATTAATTCACTAAGAATATAGTTCATTACAAGGAAAACATAAAGCATGGTGTAGGCCTAACTACCCGGACATAACAATAATAGCCGCTACGTATGGACTCTCATCACTTTGTACGTACTTAGCCCCCACAGTTATCACATATAGCATTTAAATCACCTAGGGGGACAATTTCCCCTTTACAAGGTTAGAAAGGAGACTCACCTCGTGTCGAATCCACTCCCCGGACCAAGAACGCGCCTGAAACTCCAAACTCTACACCCGAGGACTCAAAACTAGACAAATGTTATACAAACTCATCAATTTATGCTCAAAGTATGGAAATCCTCCTACTACTAAGTCAAATTCGCCATTCTTGAAGAAATCCTAAAAAACCCAACCCCAGGCCTGCATGCTCGGATTCAAAAAAATTTCGAAGGAAACACTCACCCATAGCCTAAGGATCATTAATATACGATTCTTGAACGATTTTGTAGCCAATTCACGGGTAATTTTCTAAATTCTCGAAGGCCCTAGGTTACTACCCAAATTCCTAAATTTTCACTAATTAAGTAGTTAAATTCCACTAAGAATGCATGCATTAACCAACTCTAGGATAGAATCTACTTAACTTTCAGTTGTTGAGTCATTGAGCCCTTTTCCCAAGCTCTCAAGGTGTTCTAATGGATGAAGAAGTGAAGAAATAATCAAGAATCCCGTATTTAAGAAACACACTGTCTCACAGTGTTTTCGCACCTGCGGCTCGAGGACCGCACCTGCGGTCTCGCACCTGCGAGCAAAGGCTCGCACATGCAAAAATGGACGAGGAAGCATGGGCCCGCACCTGCGGAGTGGAGACCACTCCTGCGGAACTTTTTCCACACCTGTGAGAAATGGCCTGCCCGCTGGGGGTTGCACCTGCAAGGTTGGGACCGCAGGAGCAGTCCCGCACCTGCGACTGGTCACCGCACCTGTGGTCAACACCAGAACAGGTGCACCAACAGCTATTTCAGCTGGGTTTTTTCCTCGTGTGGTGTCCGGGAGGGACCTAGGCCCACTGGAGCCCCCCGTCCAAATATACCAACAAGTCCCAAGTCATAACACAGACTTGCTCGAGCCTTCGGAACACCCAAAAAAATGCTAAAACTCAAAATGACACCTCAAAACCCCTAGAACCAAACTTAGGAACTTTAAGTTTTCTTGACTTCTCTAACAACGCGCCGAACTGATCTATACTACTCGGAATGACACCAAATTTTGCAGGAAAGTCATAAATGTCATAACAGAACTATTCCCGGTCTCGAAATTCCGTTCGGACCTTGATAACACAAAAACACATCCCAAACCACAGTAGGAACTTCTTATTTCAATATTACACGCTGAAACGCTCCCGGTTCATCAGAAACCCATTCTGAACATACACCCAGGTCAAAAATCATCATACGAAACTACCGGAACCAACGAAACTCAATTCCGAGGTCGTTTACCCAAAATGTTGACCGAAGTCAAACTTAAGGCCAACCTTAAGGAACCAAGTGTTCCTACAGAACTCTAAACACTTCCGAATTCGGACCACCTGCCCCCGCAAGTCATAAATCACAATTAGCCGCTATGGGAAGTTTCATTTAGGGGAACGGGGTCCAATAACGTAAAACGACCGGTCGGGTCGTTAAATTCTCCACCTCTTAAACAAACGTTCGTCCTCGAACGGGTCTAGAATCATACCTGAAGTGCTGAATAAGTGTGGATATCTGCTCCGCATGTCCTCCTCGGACTCCCAGGTCGCCTCATTAACTGTTTGACCCTTCCACTGGACCTTTACGGCAAAAACTCTCTTGGACCTCAACTGGCGGTCATGTCTATCAATAATAGTAACTGGCTCCTCCTTGTAGCCCAACCTCTCATCCAACTGAATAGTGCTGAAATCAACCACGTGAGAGATGTCAGTGTGGTACCTCCGGAGCATGGATACATGAAAAATTGGATGAACACCTGATAAACTGGGAGGCGATTCCAGCTCATAAGCAACCTTCCCAACTCGCCTCAACACCTCGAAGGTACCTATAAACCTCAGGCTCAGCTTTCCCTTCTTCCCAAACCTCATAATACCCTCCATAGGCAAGACTTTAAACAGGACCCTTTCTCCCTCCATAAATGATACATCACGCGCCCTCTTATCCGCGTAACTCTTCTGTCTGGACTGTGTTGTGCGGAGCCTCTCCTGAATCAACTTCACTTTCTCCAAAGCATCTCTCACCAGGTCAATACCATATAACCTAGCCTCACCAGGCTCAAACCACCCGATAGTGGAACGACATCGCGGACCATACAAAGCCTCAAATGGTGCCATCTCAATGTTGGACTGATAACTATTATTGTAAGAAAACTCGGCCAAAGGCAAGAACTGGTCCCACTGACCTCCAAAGTCAATCACACATGCCTTGAGCATGTCCTCCAATATCTGAACCGTACGCTCCGACTGACAATCAGTCTAGGGGTGAAATGATATGTTGAGGTCTATCTAGGTACCCATCTCACTATGCAATGCTCTCCATAAGTGCGAGGTGAACTGAGGACCTCGATCTGATATAATGGACACCGGCACACCATGCAATTGGACTACCTACCAAATTTAGATCTGGGCTAACCTCTCAAAAGTATAAGTAGTAGCTACTGGAATGAAATGCGCCGATTTGGTCAATCTATCCACAGTGACCCAAACCGCGTCAACCTTCCGCAAGGTCCGAGGCAACCCAACCACAAAGTCCATAGTGATGCGCTCCTATTTCCACTTAGGAATGGGCATCTGCTGAAGTAGGCCTCCTGGCCTTTGGTGCTCATACTTAACCTGCTGGAAATTAAGACACCTAGCCACATACTCCACAATGTCCTTCATTCGCCTCCACCAGAAATGTTGCTTCAAATCACGATACATCTTCGTAGCACCAGGATGAACAGAATATCGAGAACTGTGTGCCTCCTCTAGAATCCTCTCCCTTAGGCCCTCAACCTTAGGAACACATAAGCATCTCTGAAGTCTCAGAACATCATCCTTGCTAATAATAACCTCCTTGGACCTACCCTGAACCACTATATCTTGTAGCTCAGCCAAACAGGGATCATCATAGTGTCGAGCCTTAATCTCCCCCAATAACGAAGACTGAGCAACAACATGTGCAAGAACTCGACGAGGCTCTGAAAGGTCTAATATGACCAGGCGATTGGCCAAGGACTGAATGTTCAAGGCTAGAGGTCTCTTCTTTGCTGCAATATAAGCCAAGCTACCCATACTCTCTGCCTTCCTGCTCAAAGCATCTGCTACCACATTTGCCTTGCCCGGTTGATAAAGAATGGTGATATCATAATCCTTCAACATCTCAATCCATCTGCGCTGCCTCAAATTAAGATCCTTCTGCTTGAACAAGTGTTGCAAGCTACGGTGGTCTGTATAAACCTCACGGGACACTCCATACAAGTAGTGCCTCCAAATCTTAAGAGCATGAACAATCACCGCCAACTCCAAATCGTGCACATGATAATTCTTCTCATGAACTGTTAGTTGGCGTGAAGCATAAGCAATAACTCTCCCCTCCTGCATCAATACCGGAAGGCAATACTAGAATTGGTGTTGAGGTCAATGCTGTCTTGAGCTTCTGAAAGCTCACCTTACACTCGTCAGAACATCGGAACGTGGGATTGTCAATCTAGTCAATGGAACTGCAATAGAAGAGAACCCCTCCACAAATCGGCAATAGTAGCCTGCTAGCCTCAAAAAGCTCCTGATCTCTGTAGCTGAAGTAGGACGCGACCAACTCTGAATTGCCTCGATCTTCTGAGGATCAACCTTGATACCCTCTCCGGATACCACATTCCCCGAGAATGCCACGGAATCCAACCAGACATCACACTTGAAGAACTTAGCATATAGCTTCTGTTCTCTCAAAGTCTGGAGTACAAATCTCAAATGTTGCTCGTGCTCCCCCAGGCTACGTGAGTAAATCAAAATTTCATCAATGAAGACAATGGCAAAGGAATCAATATACGGCCTGAACACCCTATTCATCAAGTCCATGAACGCTGCTGGGCATTAGTCAAGACAAAGGACGTCACCAAGAACTCATAATGGCCATACCTCGTACGAAAAGCAGTCTTCGGAACATCTGAAGCCCAAATCCTTAACTGATGATACCCCGATCTCAAATCAATCATAGAAAACACACGAGCACCCTGCAACTGGTCAAAAAAAATCATCGATGCGCGGAAAAGGATACTTGTTCTTAATGGTAACCTTGTTCAACTAGCGGTAATCAATACACATCCGCATGGACCCATCCTTTTTCTTCACGAATAGAACTGGAGCACCCCATGGTTATACACTCGGTCTGATGAATCCCTTAGCTAACAGCTCCTCAAGCTGCTCCTTCAACTCCTTCAACTCTTTCGGAGCCATACGGTACGGAGGAATAGATATAGGTTGGGTGCCTGGAGCTAAATCAATGCAGAAATCAATATCACGATCAGGAGGCATGCCCGGAAGGTCCAAAGAAAATACATCAGTAAAGTCTCGAACAACTGGCACTGAATCAATCATCGGAGACTCACTTGTGGTGCCCCGCACATACGCAAAATAGGCCAGACAACCCTTCTCGACCATATGTCGAGCCTTCAAGAATGAAATAACCCGGCTGGCTGTACTAATTGAGGAACCTCTCCACTCCAGCCTAGGCGACTCGGGCATGGCTACAGTAATTGTCTTGGCATGGCAATCTAGCACGGTATGATAAAGAGAAAGACAATCCATGCCTAAAATAATCTCAAAATCAACCATGTCGAGCAATAAGAGATTCGCTCGAGTCTCGAACCCATAAAATGAAATCACACAGGACCGACAAATCCAGTCTACAACCACAGAATCGCCCACAGGAGTGGACGCATAAATAGGAGAACCCAAGGACTCACGAGGGACATCCAGAAAATGAGCAAATAAAACTGAAACATAGGAATAAGTGGATCCTGGATCAAATAACATTGATGCCTCTCTAGCACATACTGTAATAATACATATGATCACGGCGTCTGAGGCCACTGCATATGATCTAGCCGGGATAGCATAGAATCTATTTGGAGCACCGGAAGACATAGCCCCGACAGAATGAACATGAGCTGGCTGACCTCCCCCTGACTGGCCTCCACCTCTAGGACGACCCCTGCTGACCTGTCCCCCACCTCTAGGTGGCCTGACATGGTGCTGGACCCATAGGCTGAAAATCCTATTGTACCGCTTTGCCCCGAAACCTGGGAAAATGCCTCTTCATATGACCTGGATCCCCACACTCATAAGAACCTCCGGGTATCATAGCCTGCTGCCCGGAAGAGGAACCCTGAATGGCCAGAGAGCGATGTGTACTCTCTAGCATAGCACTGAAGTAGGGACTGGGGAATCTCGGATAACTGGGATAACCACTGGGTGAACTCTGAATGGCTGGAGGGCGGTAGGAACGCTCTGGCATGGCGCTGAAATGAGCCCTCGCTGGAACACCTCGGGGAGATGGTGGGGGTGTTGAATATGGAGGCCTGCTAGGCTGACCTCTACTGAACTGACTTTTTCCCCTAACTGGGGCATCTTTGAAATCCCCAGAGAATCTGGCTCTCTTGTCCTGCTAACCCTGCTCTCTGCCTCTCAATCGATAGCCCTCAATCCGACGAGCTATCTCGACCACCAACTGATAGGGAGTCCCCATCTCCACCTCTCGGGCCATGTTGGCGCTAATACCGGAGTGTATCCCTGCTACAAATCTCTGCACTCTCTCAGCATCAGTAGGCAATATCATAAGTGCGTGGTGAGACAACTCTGAGAATCTAGCCTAATAATCTGTCAATGTCATATGTCCCTGCTCCAACTGCTCCAACTGAGATCGCAGCTCTTCCCTCTCAGAGGGTGGGATATACCTGTCTAGAAACATCTGAGTGAACTGCTCCCAGGTGATAGGAGGAGAATCTGTTGGCCTGCTAAGAAAATAGGACTGCCACAATCTGTGAGCTCTGCCCTCTAGCTGGAAGGTAGTGAAGTCCACTCCATGGGACTCTAATATGTTCATATTGTGCAGCTTATCCCTGCACCTGTCAACAAAATCCTGGGCATCCTCGCCCCGCTCACCCCCGAAGACTGGAGGGTGCAACCGAGTCCATCTATCAAATAACTTCTGTGAATCGCCGTCCGCAGCTAGCCTGGGCTCAGGTGCTGCTGCTACAGGCTGGACCCCACCCACGGGCAGTGTACCCGGGGTATGATGTAATGCTACTGCCTGACCTACAGCCTGGGCGGAAGGAGTCTGGGCCTCCCTCCCGCCTGAGATGTGGCAGGATCTGTCGGAAATAAACTGGCCTGGGACATGGTGTCCATGAACTACATCATACGGCCCATGATCTCCTGGAATCCTGGCGCCGTCATAAATTCCACTGGAGCAGGACCTGCTGGGGGCACCTCACCCTGCTCCTCTATAGTAGGGTCCTCTGGTGGTGGTATGACTGGAATAGCTCGGGGACGCCATCGTCCCCTACCTCGGTCCGGTGCCCTCCCCCGGCCTCTATCACGGCCTCGAATAATGGGGGTAGTGGCCCCTCCCGATTCTGGAACATCGGATGCACGTGTCCTCACCATCTGTGAGAGAATAGAAGAATGAAATTTAGTAAACTATTGACTGCACGATAGAATAAAAATAAGGAGAGGTTTTCCTAACACCCTATAGCCTCCCGAAGATAAGTACAAACGTCCCTATACCGATCCGCAAGACTCTACTAGGTTTTCCCGTGACTTGTGAGACCTACGTGAACCTAGTGCTCTGATACCATGTTGTCACGACCCAAAATACTAACTCAGGTCATGATGGTGCCCAACACCGGGGTTAGGCAAGCCAACACTTAAATTATTAAGGATTTCTCCCATGATTGGTTAAACATCCCAATACGTGCCAAGTTTTTAAAGTTTAAACATTAATTGAAAAAAAATAGCAAGCCATTTTTACCAAAAGCAATCAAAAAGAGAGATGAGTCAATATGATGTTTCATACGTCAATACCACACAAAAGGGGGGGTGATTTATGTGGTGTCCAATTTTCGAGTGCAGTCTCTATAGAAGAACATGGTTCTTCTTGGTGTTCCAACTTCTACAGTTTGCGGAAAAGTAATTACAGAATTTAAATAACACAGCAATTTTTATGTGGAAAACACCCAGCTCAAAGGGTGAAAAAACCACGACCTACTACTCAATAGGATTTTCTCCAAACACTTCACTACAACTCTGAGCCAACAGCATTTACAAAATAAACTCTTTTGTAAACCTAAGGATTAACTACAACCCTTATAACAACACGCCACAGGCTGTTGTGACTATGTCAAGTTAAATCTAACTTGAATGATACAACTCAAGTACCTAGTACAATTTGCTTCTAAGAAAGCTGAAAAAGGTACAATTTTAGACCATCTACTACAATAAACTAGACTAAAAGACAACAGATGGAACTGGTTCTTCTAGCTGGTTCAAGTAGCTCCAGATTCGCACTCTCCAATTTGGCTCGAACTGGTTGTGAAATTTCTTCAAGAATTTTGCTCTCAATTCTTGATAAATTTTTGTTTTTGTGCGTCTGTATACAATAAGAACAATCTGAAATTTATAGGAGTTAGTACATAAGGATGTAGAATCCTAATGCAACTCTTCCTCGGTGGAAGAGTTCTAGTCAAACTCAACTCCTAAATCCTTCCTTATCTTAGATTCTATTCTTATTGAATAAGGAGTCCTTCTCCAATTTCGTTTTTGCAATCTTTTCGATCAGAAGAGATCTCAATTTCTTCTAGCTGGTTCAAGTAGCTCCAGATTCGCACTCTCCAATTTGGCTCGAACTGGTTGCAAAATTTCTTCACGAATTTTCCTATCAATTCTTGATAAATTTCTGTTTTTGTGTGTATGTATACAATAAGAACAATCTCCAATTTATTGGAGTTAGTAGATAAGGATTTAACTAGAATCCTAATGCAACTCTTCCTTGGTGGAAGAGTTCTAGTCAAACTCAACTCCTAAATCCTTCCTTATCTTAGATTCTATTCTTATTAAATAAGGAGACCTTCTCCAATTTCATTTTTGCAATCTTTTCGATCAGAAGATATCTCAATTTTACCAGAATACATTTATCTCATGCATGTGCATCTCATGTGCCTTTGACTCTGCTGGTCTATGTCACCTTTGATGGACCTGGTTCATCTCGGAGTTCCTTTGTCAATCTTCAAAACTATTTCCTTTCTTGGGCCAACACAATATATATTTATATATATATATATATATATATACAGACCCGCAAACAAAAATAACAACTACGTGTGTGCCAGGAACTAGTGTCACTAGTCCTACGGGCATGCTAACAGAATATACAAAACATAATATACAATCCCACTGTCTGAAAGAAATAGACGTGAAATAACAAAAAGAAAACTCCATGGTGTTGCCGAGGATCGTCAGGAGAAGCAGCTCACCGTGAAGTCGGGTCCAACTAAGATCAAAATCGAGCTCCGGTCTGATAACCAGATGCACCAGCCTCAGAACCTGCACAATTAAGTACAGAAGTGCAGCATGAGTACATAAACAAATATGTACCCAGTGAGTATCCCGCCTAACCTCGAAGAGTTAGTGATGAGAGGTCGACTTAACACTCACTAAGGTCCAACAAAATGATTAGCAAGATATAACATCAGTAACGGACATACAAGGATGATAAAAGCAGTAAACATTTAAGATAACAATTCATATAAATACTGGAAGTAAATATACATTTTCTACTTCATTATTCTTTTCTTTCCTTTAAAAATATATATATATGAACACTCAAAATCCATAAAAGAATTCTTAACAATTTAACATGCGCATACAGGATAAGGAAAACCAGCCTGAGCCATCATAATGATCATATCTGTGCACTGCCTAGGGTCGAACGGCCCGAACCATAATATATATATCTTTCAATCTCGCTGTGGTGTACTGCCCGCTCCCATAAGAGTGGGGGAAATAACACTCCGCTCGCGGAATGTAAATTGCGAAGCGGTCACATGCACACACAATCCACACATTTCTTCTATATAAATTACTCTTCGTGATCAAATCCTAAAAATCTTTTTAATTCCATGATCTCAGGGAAACAAGCCACATGTAACATTAATTCACTAAGCATATAGTGCATTTCAAGGAAAACATAAAGCATGGTGTAGGCCTAACTACCCGGAGATAACAATAATAGCCACTACGTACGGACTCTCGTCACTTTGTACGTACGTAGCCCTCACAGTTATCACATATAGCATTTAAATCACCTAGGGGGACAGTTTTCCCCTTACAAGGTTAGAAAGGAGACTCACCTCGTGTTGAATCTACTCCTCGGACCAAGAACGTGCCCGAAACTCCGAACTCTACACCCGAGGAGTCGAAACTAGCCAAATGCTATACAAATTCACCAATTTATTCTCAAAGTATGGAAATCCTCCTACTACTAAGTCAAATTTTCCATTCTTGAAGAAATCCTAAAATCCAACCCAGGGCCCGCATGCTCGGATTCCAAAATTTTTCGAAGGAAACACTCACCCATAGCCTAAGGATCATTAATATACGATTTTTGAATGATTTCATAGCCAATTCACGGGTAATTTTCTAAATTATCGAAGGCCCTAGGTTACTACCCAAATTCCTAAACTTTCACTAATTAAGTAGTTAAATTCCACTAAGAATGCATGCGTTAACCAACTCTAGGATAGAATCTTCTTACCTATCAGTGGTTATGTCGTTGAGCCCTTTTCCCACTCAAGGTGTTCTAATGGAGGAAGAAGTGAAGAAATAATGAAGAAACTCGCATTTAAGAAACACACTGTCTGACAGTGTTTCCGCACCTGCGGCTCGAGGACCGCACCTACGGTCTCGCACCTACGAACAAAGGCTCGCACCTGCGAAAATGGACGAGGAAGCCTGGGCCCGCACTTGCGGAGGGGAGACCGCACCTGCGGCTCCGCTCCTGCGGAAATTTGTCTGCACTTGCGAGAAATGGCCTGCCCGCTGGGGGTCGCACCTGCGAGGCTGGGACCGCAGGAGCGGTCCCGCACCTGCGACTGGGCAACCGCACCTGCGGTCAACACCAGAACAGGTGCACCAACAGCTATTTCAGCTGGTTTTTGGCCTCGTATGGTGTCTGGGAGGCACCTGGACCTACCCGAGCCCCCGTCCAAATATACCAACAAGTCTCAAATCATAACACGAACTCGCTCGAGCCTTAGGAACACCCAAAACAACGCTAAAACTCAAAATGAAACCTCAAAACTCCTAGAACCAAACTTAGGAACTTTAAGTTTTATTGACTTCGCTAACAACGCGCCGAACCGACCTATACTTCTCGGAATAATACCAAATTATGCATGCAAGTCACAAATGACATAACGGAACTATTCCTGATCTCAGAATTCCGTTCAGACCTTGATAACACAAAAACATGTCCCAAACCACAATAGGAATTTAAGGAACTTCTTATTTTAATATTGGGCGCCGAAACGCTCTCGGGTCATTTGAAACCCATACCGAACATACGCCCAGGTCCGAAATCATCATACGAAACTACCAGAACCGACGAAACTCGATTCCCAGGTCGTTTACCCAAAATGTTGACCGAAGTCAAACTTGGCCTTAAAGGGCAACCTTAAGGAACCAAGTGTTCCTATAGCACTCTAAACATTTTCGAATCCCGGACCACCCGCCCCCGCAAGTCATAAATCACAATAAGCCGCTATGGGAAATTTCATTTAGGGGAACGGGGTCCGATAACGCAAAACGATTGGTCGGGTCGTTACATTACTACTTATAAAAAAAAGAATTTCATGCATAGAAATGTTTTAAAAAATTTTATTTAGTATTTAAAAATACAAAAGAATATATTATGGTAAAAATAATGCAAAAATAGTATGCATGGGCTATAATTGCAAAGTTATTGCAATTGTAGCCAAAAGGTGCCAAATTGGCTATTTATAGAATAATTTGGACTTAATAAGACCATAAATAGTAATATTAAATCAAGAAATATTTTGAAATTATTTGTGATGCAATTTTGTAATTATTTATTGGAAATAAAATGCTGGATAAGTCAATAAAAATATAGGAAAATTATGGAAAAATACCAGTTGCTATTAATGCATGATTTTGAAAGTATATATGCAATTTTAAAATATTTCTTTTGAAAAAAATTGGGTATCAACACACGTTAAAAATGATAAATGCGGTATTTAATAATTGAAAAGGCTTTTAAGAAAAAAAATAAGGAGACAAGTTAGTTTCTGTAGTAAAGAAAATCATAAATGCTTGAAAATAGGCAATTAAATTCACATAAAGGGGGAAGGGAAAGGGTGCACAAGTATTAGCAGAATAAACCATGCTTAAAGACTAATTCACAAAATAAATTTTGTTATGGTAAGAGCTAATATCCCCAGCAAAGTCGCCATGCCGTCGCGCCCCCCTTTTCCTCGCGAAATCGGGGTTTCGAAATTCTGGGACAACTCATTTCCTTTTGGGATGGGGTATGGAACTTGAAGAGTCGCCACCTAACAGAATTAAGGTGTGTTAGGACACCTAAAGAAAATAACTCATAAATCGATTTACATTACCAGAGATTGGGTAAGGGCTCGAAATTACCTTGAGGGGAAGGTGTTAGGCACCCCTCGAGGTCCACAACGGTGGGTCCCGGTCAAACTCAATTTAAGTGAATTATTCATAAAGAAACTTGAACAAATAAAGATTATTTTTTACCAAACATGGGAATAAGGGGGGTCCTAGGTTTATTAGCCTATAGGATCACTTCTATACAATACTCGGTAAACTTTCCTCAAATAGAGGTGTTACACGTAGCATTAGCGCACAGGTCATCATATCCTTTACTACCCAATTACACTCCCCTTAATTATTATCTAAGCGTTCTAAGAGCATCGAATACGTACCATATGCGTGCATTACCCGTCCCTTTTCCTTTGGCCTTGGAGGTGCCTAGGGCCTCTATTTGAGGTGGTTCTAGACCCACTTATGGTGCTTAAAAGGAGAAAAAACTAGGCGTCAAACAAAAGCAAATTGGACTATCACATAAAGAGCAGTTAAGGGGCTCAGATTTACCTCCACAAATAAATAAACAATTGCACGCCTCAAACAATAGTTTTAAAAGATTTAAAGTCCTATAGAAGGATATCTAGGTGAGTACAAGGCAGAATATGCAGCATTTTATTAAGACGGGGCAGCGAATACCTAATCAGTTTGCCTACTGATTTTATTACTTATCGAATCTGGGCAGTTCGTAAGTAATCAAACAAACACAGTTTTAAACTTCAGAACATTAATCAACCTACAGGTCTGCTTAGGTGATAACGGGGCAGAATCCTATAGGCATAGTATCTAAGCGTTAATCATATCATAATAATAAACTAGCGATTAATTTATAACAGGTAGATTTTATCTGTTTAGACCCTATAGGCATGTTGCTATGCACTGAAAATGATCACAAGCAATACTTCAGGACAGAGAAACTGGTTTTACATTTCTATCTCTACAAACATAATATCTAAGTGTCAAATTGTTTTTATACTTACTCCTTATAGGCATGAGGTTAAGTGATGAAACTGATTTTTTGTATGTTCTTCCTATAGGCATGATATCTAGGCGAATAAAGTTGTTAGCCAGTTTTCAAGAAAATTCAACAAGGGAATTCCTAGGGACGTGATTTCTAATGCACACAGGCTAGTTTGAGAACATGATTGCAGAATTGGTAAATGACCTAGAAGCACGATTTCTAATGCGAATGTGAAATGTAGGATTTCAAAGAATAAGACAAGCCTTATAAACATGGTTTCTAATGCATATAGATAATCATAATAATCCTATGGGCATGATTTCTACCCGACCCCCGCAAAGTTATATATAAAAGTCCCTCCCAGTTTTACTAATAACCTCAAAATCTATTTTTACAAGAATTATTATTATAGACCAGATATAAATGAATTACAGAATGAAATTACTATGCTATAGGGAGCTTGAATAGGCCCAACAGAAAACCTGGAAGCCAGGTCTTCAACCAAGTCTGAAGTATGCCAGTATCTCATAGTATACCAACTGTTTTTCTGGTGCGTCAAAGTTTCCAAGGGCCTCAGGAACCCCGGGCAATGATTACACCAGAAACCCTTTTAAAGGAACAGCTTTGTGAACGAGTTTGGAAAAGCCAGCCCGTCAAAGTTCGGAGGAGTCTCATGGACTCCTAGACAGTACTCACACTGGAGGGGCAGGACCCTAGATATTCTAAGAGTTGGAGTTGAAAACAGTATATGAAAATAGAAATAATCTTAGGAAAATAGTTCAAAAGTAAAAATAGGAGTAAACAGAGTCATTGCAGCACTCTAAGTTCAAACAAAGATTTTCAGCAATCAAACATTGGACAGAACAGGATCATGATTATTTCAAGCAAAGTTTCACATTACCTAGATTTGGCTTTGTTTATCACTAGGTGAGCATATAGCATACTAGGATCAGAATAATAAACAGACAACCACATAGAGAAGGGTAGCAGGGGTTGGAACATAGAAGTCCTTAATCAGGAATACATGAAATAGGGCAAGACTGAAAGTATTATAGTTGAGAAACAAGTGGATTAGTATCCTGGATCAAATAAGAACATGCTAGAGTGTACGAACCATATTGACATGATGGGCAAGACAATTTCATGAAAGTTGAGGCAAGCTAGTTAACAGAGAAACATAAAGAAGGCAAAGAAAGGTTGACAGACAAATTACATAACATAATGAATAGGACCTAATGACAGAGACATACATGCTGATTAGGATCAATAAATAGGAAAAAGAGGAATTCAACTACACAGAAATAGTTATACTGATCAACAAACAAGAAAGACAGAAATTTAACTACACAGAATTAGTTGTTGCTAATTAAAATCAACAAAATAGGAAATATGTAAGTAGTCATATTAATTGAAATCAATACACATGAAAGACATGGACTTAACTACACAAAACTAAATCAATAGACAGGAAAGCACATAGGTTTGGAACTTCATAGCATAATGAATGAAAATAGAAGGAGAGATATACCAGTTAAAATAGAAAACAGGAAGGTAAAAGGATGCAGAACCCAATAGTCTAGACTTGGCTTTCAGCTGGCTAGACAGTGTAGCAAACACAAGTAACAGAAAGGTTTGAATAAAAGCAAAAGTTTGTGTGTAACGACCCGACCCATCATTTTGCGTTATCGGACCCTATTCCCCTAAATGAAATTTCCCATAGTATCTTACTGTGATTCATGACTTGCGGTGGCGGGTGGTTCAGGATTCGAAAGTGTTTAGAGTGCTATAGGAACACCTGGTTCCTTAAGGTTGGCCTTTAAGGACAAGTTTGACTTCGGTCAACATTTTGGGTAAACGACCTCAGAATCAAGTTTCGACAATTCTGGTATCTTTGTATGATGATTTCGGACGTGGGCATATGTTCGGAAAGGGTTTCTGATTACCCGGGAGCGTTTAGGCGCCAAATATTGAAATAAGAAGTTCCTTAAGTTCCTATTGTGGTTTGGGACGTGTTTTTGTGTTATCGAGGTCCAAATGGAATTCTAATACCAGGAATAGTTCTGTTATGTCATTTATGAATTGCCTGCAAAATTTGGTGTCATTCCGAGTAGTATAGGTCAGTTCGGCGCGTTGTTAGCGAAGTCAAGAAAACTTAAAGTTCCTATGTTTGGTTCTAGGGGTTTTGATGTGCGATTTTGAGTTTTAGCGTTGTTTTGAGTGTTCCGAAGGCTCGAGCGAGTCCGTATTATGATTTGGTACTTGTTGGTATATTTGGACGGGGGCTCGGGTGGGCCCAGGTGCCTCCCAGACAACACACAAGGCCAAAAACCAGCTAAAATAGCTGCTGGTGCACCTGTTCTGGTGTTATCCACAGATGCGGTTACCAAGTCACAGGTGCGCGACTGCTCCTGCGGTCCCAGCCTCGCAAGTGCGATCCCCATCGGGTAGCCCATTTCTCGCAGGTGCAGACCAAGTTCCGCAGGAGCGGAGCTGCAGGTGCGAGACCGCAGGTGCGGTCCTCGAGCCGCAGGTGCGGAAACACTGTCAAACAGTGTGTTTCTTAAATACGGAATTCTTTATTATTTCTTAATTTCTTCCTCCATTAGAACACCTTGATAGCTTGGGAAAAGGGCTCAACGACCCAATCACTAAAAGGTAAGTAGATTCTATCCTAGAGTTAGTTAATGCATGCATTCTTAGTGGAATTTAACTACTTAATTAGTGAAATTTAGGAAATTGGGTAGTAACCTAGGGCCTTCGAGAATTTAGAAAATTACACGTGAATTAGCTATGAAATCAAGTAAAAATCATGTATAATGATCCTTAAACTATGGGTGAGTGTTTCCTTCAAACAATTTTGGAATTCGAGCATGCGGGCCCGGGATTGGATTTTAGGATTTCTTCAATAATGGCGAATTTGACTTAATAGTAGGAGGATTTCCATACTTTGAGCATAAATTAATGAATTTGTATAACATTTGACTAGTTTCGAGTCCTCGGGTGTAGAGTTTGGAGTTTGGGGCGAGTTCTTGGTCCGGGGAGTAGATTCATCACGAGGTGAGTCTCCTTTCTAACATTGTAAGAGGGAATTGTCCCTATAGGTGATTATAAATAATTGCATGTTCTTATTTGCGAGGTGGGGGAGGGGGATACGCACGCACGAAGTGACGAGAGTCTGTGCGTAGCTATTACTATGTTATGTTGGGTAGTTCTAGGACTCACAAGCATGCTTATATGTGACTTACATGTATACCTAAACATATTTTGAGTTGCTTATTATCCTTGATTTGGCATGAGAATATTAGGAAGTTGTGTTCCATGATAGATTGTTTAAGTTCTTGCCTTAAAGAATAATCTCTGTTAATTCCTTAAAAATTGATAATTTTATGTATGTATGCGGCACCGCGTCACATGTACGATTCGTGAGCGGAATAGCCCTACTATTATGCCAACCGCGTCGCATGTCCGATTCGCAAGCGGGGTAATAGATGAATCTATGGTTCGAGCCATTCGACCCTCGGCAGTGCACATTTATTTTCACGATGTTTCGGCCTTACGCTTCCGGCCTATTATGTGTTGTATGATTTACTGGGAATTTGTTGTAATTGTATAAACTGGTTCATGTTAATAAGGAAATTTAGTACATTATGTGCTAGTGAAATTTGACATGCACAGGTAAATACAACTACACATGATAATTTATATCTTTGTGATTTCTATGACTGTTATGCCTACCTAGTTCCTATTAAATCATGTTATTTAGAAATGTTGACCCTAGTAAGTATAAATCCTACCTCTCGTCACCACCTCTTCGAGGTTAGGCGGGATACTCACTGGGTACATATTTGTTTATGTACTCATGCTACACTTTTGTACTTAATTGTACAGGTTCTGAGGCTGGTGCATCTGGTTATCAGACCGGAGCCTGATTCTGATCTTAGTTGGACCCGAATTTATGGTGAGCTGCTTCTCCTGACGATCCTCGGCAGCACCATGGAGTTTTCTTTTGCTTATTTCTCGTCTATTTCTTTCAGACAGTGAGATTGTATATTCTGTTAGTATGCTCGTAGGACTTGTGACACTAGTTCCTAGCACACACATAGTTGTTATTTTGGTTTTGCGGGTCTGTATATATATATTGGTTCATTCCTCTTTTTTTGACTGCTTTTGGTAGAAATGGATTGCTATTCATTTTTAATTAATGTTTGAAACTTTAAAACTTGGAACGTATTGGGATGTTTAACCAAGCATGGGAGGAATCCTTAGTAATTTAAGTGTGGCTTGCCTAACCCCGGTGTTGGGCGCCATCACGACCTGAGTTGGTATTTTGGGTCGTGACAACATGGTATCAGAGCACTAGGTTCACGTAGGTCTCACAAGTCACGGGAAAACCTAGTAGAGTCTTGCGGATCGGTATGGAGACGTCTGTACTTATCTTCGGGAGGCTATAGGGTATTAGGAAAACCTCTCCTTATTTTTATTCTATCGTGCAGTCAATGGTTTACTAAATTTCATTCTTTTATTCTCTCAAAGATGGCGAGGACGCGTGCATCCGATGTTCCAGACCCGGGAGGGGCCGCTACCTCTGTTGTTCGAGGCCGTGGCAGAGGCCGGGGGAGGGCATCGGCCTGAGGTAGGGGATGAAGGCGTCCCCAAGCTATTCCATTCATACCACCACCAGAGGACCCTACTATAGAGGATCAGGGTGAGGTGCCCCGAGCAGGTCCTGCTCTAGTGGACTTTATGACGGCACCAGGATTCCAGGAGATCATGGGCTGTATGATCCGGTTCATGTACACCATGTCCCAGGCCGGTTTATTTCTGGCAGATCCGGCCACATCTCAGGCGGGAAGAGGGCCCAGACTCCTACCGCCCAGGCTGCAGGTCAGGCAGCAGCATTACATCATACCCTGGATACACTGCCCGCGGGTGGAGCCCAGCCAGTAGCAGTAGCACCTGAGTTCAGACCAGCTGCTGACGGCGATCCGTAGAAGTTTCTAGATAGATGGACTCGATTTCACCCTCCTATCTTCGGGGGTGAGAATGGAGAGGATGCCCAGGACCTTATTGATAGGTGCAGGGACAGACTGCACAACATGAGGATACTGGAGTCCCATGGATTGGGCTTCACTACTTTTCAGCTTGAGGGCAGGGCCCACAGATGGTGGCAGTCCTATATCCTGGGTAGACCGGCAGGTTCCCCTTCCATCACTTGGGAGCAGTTCACTCAGATGATCCTAGACAGGTATATTCCACCCTTCGAGAGGGAAGAGCTGCGATATCAGTTTGAGCAGCTGGAGCAGGCACAGATGTTAGTGACAGACTACGAGGCCGGGTTTTCTGAATTGTCTCGTCATGCCCTTATGATACTTCCTACTGATTCTAAGAGAGTGCGGAGATTTATAGTTGGGCTGCACTCAGGTATTAGGGCCAACATAGCCCGAGAGGTGTGGATGGGAACTCCCTATCAGCTTGTGGTCGAGATAGCTCACTGGATTGAGGGTTATCGTTCGAGGGGCAGAGAGCAGGGTCAGTAGGATAATAGGGCTAGATTTTCAGGAGATTTCAGAGGTTCCCCAGCAAGGGGTAGAGGTCAGTTTGGTAGAGGCCAGCCTAGCAGGCCTCCATATTTAGCTCCTCCACCACCTCCCTGTGGTGCTCAAGTGAGGCCCTATTTCAGCGCCATGCCAGAGATTTCCTACCGCCCACAAGCCATTCAGGGTTCCTCAGGCGGGTATTCTGGTCATCAAGGGTCTTTTATTCCTTACTTCTGTGCCATGCCGGAGAGTTCTCACCGCCCCCTAGCTGTCCAGGGTCCTTCAAGGTAGCATGCCATGCCACTAGCTAGATGTTATGAGTGTGGGGATCCAGGCCATATGAGGAGAACCTGTCCCAGGCTTCGGGGCAAGGCCGTTCAGTAGAGCTATCAGCCTACACTTTCAGCACCAGCGGTTCGTCCACCCAGAGGTGGAGGGCAGACTGGTAGAGGTCGTCCCAGAGGTGGAGGCCAGGCAGGAGGAGCTCTGCCGGCCCCTATTCATTCCAGCGGAGGTCAGTCTTCCGGTGCTCTAGATAGATTCTATGCTATCCAGGCCAGATCAGATGCAGTGGCCTCAGATGCCGTGATCACGGGTATTATTACAGTATGTGGTAGAGAGGCATCAGTTTTATTTAATCCAGGATCCACTTATTCATATGTTTCGGTCTTATTTGCTTATTTTTTGGATGTCCCTCGTGAGTCTTTGGGTTCTCCTATTTATGTGTCCACTCCCGTGGGCGATTCTTTGGTTGTATACCGGATTTGACGGTCCTGTGTGATTTTGTTTTGCGGGTTCGAGACTCGAGCAAATCTCTTATTGCTCGACATGGTTGATTTCGAGATTATTTTAGGCATGGATTGGCTATCTCCTTATCATGCCAGCTAGATTTCCATGCCAATACAGTCACTTTAGCCATGCTAGAGTCGCCTATGTCCTAGACACCATCGCCAAGTCTCCAAGATTGATTCAGTGCCAGTTGTTCGAGAGTTTGTTGATGTATTTCCTTCAGACCTTCCGGGCATGCCTCTGTATCATGATATTGATTTATGCATTAAATTAGCTCCAGGCACCCAGCCTATATCTATTCCTCGGTACCGTATGGCTACGAAAGAGTTGAAGGATTTGAAGGAGCATTTTGAGGAGTTGTTAGCGAAGGGGTTCATCAGACCGACTGTATCGTCGTGGGGTGCTCCAGTTCTATTCGTGAAGAAAAAGGATGGGTCCATGCGGATGTGTATTGATTACTGCCAGTTGAACAAGGTTACCATTAAGAACAAGTATCCTTTGCCGCGCATCGATGATTTTTTTACCAGTTTCAGGGTGCTTGTGTGTTTTATAAGATTGATTTGAGATCGGGGTATCATCAGTTGAGGATACGGGCTTCAGATGTTCCGAAGACTACTTTTCGTACGAGATATGGCCATTATGAGTTCCTGGTGATGTCCTATGGCTTGACTAATTACCCAGCAGCAGTCATGGACTTGATTAATAGGGTGTTCAGACCGTATATTGATTCCTTTATCATTGTCTTCATTGATGACATTTTGATTTACTCATGTACCCTGGGGGAGAACGAGCAGCATTTGAGAGTCGTGCTCCAGAATTTGCGAGAACAGAAGTTATATGCTAAGTTCTCCAAGTGTGAGTTCTGGTTGGATTATGTGGCATTCTTGGGGCATGTGGTATCCGGAGAAGGTATCAAGGTTGATCCTCAGAAGATCGAGGCAGTTCAGAGTTGGTCGCGTCCTACTTCAACTAGAGAGATCAGGAGCTTTTTGGGCCTAGCAGGCTATAATCGCCGATTTGTGGAGAGGTTCTCTTCTATTACAGCTCCATTGACTAGATTGACTCAGAAGAATGCCTCGTTCCGATGGTCTGACGAGTGTGAGGCGATCTTTAAGAAGCTCAAGACAGTATTGACCTCAGCACCAGTTCTAGTGTTGCCTTCTGGTTCTGAGATGTATACAATATATTGCGACACTTAGCGCGTTGGCTTGGGGTGTGTATTGATGCAGGAGGGGAGAGTTATTGCTTATGCTTCACTCCATCTAAAGGTTCATGAGAAGAATTATCCTGTGCATGATTTGGAGTTGGCGGCGATTGTTCATGCTTTTAAGATTTGGAGGCACTACTTGTATGGAGTGTCCTGTGAGGTTTATACAGACCACCGTAGCTTGAAGCACTTGTTCAAGCCGAAGGATCTTAATTTGAGGCAGCGCAGATGGCTTGAGTTGTTGAAGGATTATGATATCACCATTCTTTATCATCCGGGCAAGGCAAATATGGTAACAGATGCTTTGAGCAGGAAGGCAGAGAGTATAGGTAGCTTGGCTTATATTGCAGTAGAGGAGAGACCTCTAGCCTTGGACATTCAGTCCTTGGTCAATCTCCTAGTGAGATTAGACCTTTCAGAGCCCCGTCGAGTTCTTGCACATGTGGTTTCTCGGTCTTCGTTATTGGGGGAGATTAAGGCTCGGCAGTATGATGATTCGTGTTTGGCTGAGCTACGAGAGAAAGTGGTTAAGGTTAGGGACAAGGAGGTTATTATTGGCGAGGATTGTGTTCTAAGACTTCAGGGCCGCCTATGTGTTCCTAAGGTTGATGGCCTGCGGGAGAGGATTTTAGAGGACGCACACAGTTCTCGGTATTCTGTTCATCCTGGTGCTACGAAGATGTATCGTGATTTGAAGCAGCATTACTGGTGGAGGCGAATGAAGAAGGACATTGTAGAGTATGTGGCTAGGTGTCTTAATTGCCAGCAGGTTAAGTATGAGCACCAGAGGCCAGGAGGCCTACTTCAGCAGATGCCCATTCCTGACTGGAAATAGGAGCGCAACACTATGGACTTCGTGGTTGGGTTGCCTCGGACCTTGCGGAAGGTTGACGCGGTTTGGGTCATTGTGGACAGATTGACCAAATCAGCGCATTTCATTCCAGTAGCTACTACTTATACTTCTAAGAGGTTGGCCCAAATTTACACTCGGGAGATAGTCCGGTTGCATGGTGTTCCGGTGTCCATTATATCAGATCGAGGTCCTCAGTTCACCTCACTTTTAGAGAGCACTGCATAGTGAGATGGGTACCCAGATAGATCTCAGCACAGCACATCACCCTCAGACTGATACAGTTCAGATATTAGAGGACATGCTCAGGGCATGTGTGATTGACTTCGGAGGTCATTGGGACAAGTTCTTGCCTTTGGCCGAGTTCGCTTACAATAATATTTATCAGTCCAGCATTGAGATGGCACAATTTGAGGCTTTGTATGGTCGGCGATATCGTTCTCCTATCGGGTGGTTTGAGCCTGGCGAGGCTAAGTTATATGGCACCGACCTGGTGAGGGATGCTTTGGAGAAAGTGAAGTTGATTCAGGAGAGGCTCCGCACAGCAAAGTCCAGACATAAGAGTTACGCAGATCAGAGGGCGCGTGATGTATCATTTATGGAGGTAGATAGGATCCTGTTGAAAGTCTCACCTATGAAGGGTAGTATGAGGTTTGAGAAGAAGGGCAAGCTAAGCCCGAGGTTTATAGGTCCCTTCGAGGTGTTGAGGCGAGTTTGGGAGGTTGCTTATGAGCTGGCCTTACCTCCCAGTTTATCAGGAGTTCATCCAGTTTTTCATGTATCCATGCTCCGGAGGTACCATGCCTACATCTCTCACGTGGTTTATTTCATCACTATTCAGTTGGATGAGAGGTTGGGCTACGAGGAGGAGCCAGTTGCTATTATTGATAGGCAGGACCGCCAGTTGAGGTCCAAGAGAGTTTCTACCGTAAAGGTCCAATGGAAAGGCCAACCAGTCGAGGAGGCGACCTGGGAGTCCGAGGAGGACATGCGGAGCAGATATCCACACTTAATCAGCACTTCAGGTATGATTCTAGACCCGTTCGAGGACGAACGGTTGTTTAAGAGGTGGAGAATGTAACGACCCGACCGGTTGTTTTACGTTATCAGACCCCGTTCCCCTAAATGAAACTTCCCATAGCGGCTTATTGTGATTTATGACTTGCGGGAGCGGGTGGTCCGGGATTCGGAAGTGTTTAAAATGCTATAGGAACACTTGGTTCCTTAAGATTGGCCTTTAAGGCCAAGTTTGACTTCGGTCAACATTTTAAGTAAACGACCTCGAAATCAAGTTTCGACGATTCAGGTAGCTTCGTATGATGATTTCGGACCTGGGCGTATGTTCGGAATGGGTTTCTGATGACCCGGGAGCGTTTTGGCGCCCAATATTGAAATAAAAAGTTCCTTAAGATCCTATTGTAGTTTGGGATGTGTTTTTGTGTTATCAAGGTCCGAACAAAATTCCGAAACCGGGAATAGTTCTGTTATGTCATTTATGACTTGCTTGCAAAATTTGGTGTCATTCCGAGTAGTATTGGTCAGTTCGGCGCGTTGTTAGAGAAGTCAAGAAAACTTAAAGTTCCTAAGTTTGGTTCTAGGGGTTTTGAGGTGTGATTTTAAGTTTTAGCGTTGTTTTGGGTGTTCTGAAGTCTCGAGCGAGTCCGTATTATGATTTAGGACTTGTTGGTATATTTGGACGGGGGCTCAGGTGGGCCCAGGTGCCTCCCGGACACCACACAAGGCCAAAAACCAGTTGAAATGGCTGCTGGTGCACCTGTTCTGGTGTGATCTGCAGGTGCAGGCCCAGGCTTCCTCGTCCATTTCTGCAGGTGCGAGCCTTTGCTCGCAGGTGCGAGACCGCAGGTGTGGTCCTCGAGCCGCAGGTGCGAAAACACTGTCAGACAGTGTGTTTCTTAAATACAGGATTCTTCATTATTTCTTCCTCCATTAGAACACCTTGAGAGCTTAGGCAAAGGGCTCAACGACCCAATCACTGAAACGTAAGTAGATTATATCCTAGAGTTAGTTAATGCATGCATTCTTAGTGGAATTTTAACTACTTAATTAGTGAAAACTTAGGAAATTGGGTAGTAACCTAGGGCCTTCGAGAATTTAGAAAATTACACGTGAATTAGCTATGAAATCAAGTAAATATCATGTATTAATGATCCTTAGGCTATGGGTGAGTGTTTCCTTCGATAATTTTTGGAATCCGAGCATGCGGGCCCGAGGTTGAATTTTAGGATTTCTTCAAGAATGGCGAATTTGACTTAGTAGTAGGAGGGTTTCCATACTTTGAGCATAAATTGATGATTTTTTATAAGATTTGGGTAGTTTCGAGTCCTCGGGTGTAGAGTTCGGAGTTTCGGGCGCGTTCTTTGTCCGGGGAGTAGATAAGGGGGGGAGGGGGGGCTACGCATGCACGAAGTGATGAGAGTCCGTGCTTAGCTACTACTATGTTATGTTGGGTAGTTCTAGGACTCACCAGCATGCTTATTGTTCCTTACATGTATTCCTAAACGTACTTCGAGTTGCTTATTATCCTTGATTTGTCATGAGAATATTAGGAAGTTGTGTTCCATGATAGATTGTTTAAGTTCTTGCCTTAAATAATAATCTTTGTTATATCCTTAAAAATTGATAATTTTATGTATGCATGCGGCACCGTGTCACATGTATGATTCATGAGCGGAATAGCCCTACTATTATGTCAACAGTGTCGCATGTTCGATTTTCGAGCGGGGTAATAGATGCATCTATGGTTCGAGTTGTTCGACCCTCGGCAGTGCACATTTATTTTCGCGACATTTCGGCCGTACGCTTCCGGCCTATTATGTGTTGTATGATTTGCTGGGAATTTATTGTAATTATATAAACTGGTTCATGTTAATAAGGTAATTTAGTACATTATGTGCTAGTGAAATTTGACTTGCACAGGTAAATACAACTATACTTGATAATCTATATCTTTGTGATTTCTACGACTGTTATGCGTGCCTAGTTCCTATTAAATCATGTTATTTAGAAATGTTGACCCTAGTAAGTATCACGTCTACCTCTCGTCACTACCTCTTCGAGGTTAGGCGGGATACTCATTGGGTACATATTTGTTTATGTACTCATGCTGCACTTCTGTACTTAATTGTACAGGTTCTGAGGCTGGTGCATCTGGTTATCAGACCGGAGCTCGATTCTGATCTTAGTTTGACCCGACTTCACGGTGAGCTACTTCTCCTAATGATCCTCGGCAGCACCATGGAGTTTTCTTTTGCTTATTTCCCGTCTATTTATTTCAGACAGTGGGATTGTATATTATGTTTTGTATATTCTGTTAGTATGCCCGTAGGACTTGTGACACTAGTTCCTGGCACATACGTAGTTGTTATTTTGGTTTTGCGGGTCTGTATATATATATATATTGGCTCATTCCTCTTTTTTGACTGCTTTTGGTAGAAATGGCTTGCTATTTTTTTTTAATCTATGTTTGAAACTTTAAAACTTGCCACGTATTGGGATGTTTAACCAAGCATGGGAGGAATCCTTAGTAATTTAAGTGTGGGATTGCCTAACACCGGTGTTGGGCGCTATCACGACCTGAGTTAGTATTTTGGGTCGTGATATTGTGTGTGTGTGTGTGTGTGTTTCTTTCTGAATGTGTTTTTTTAAATATAACCAGAATGAAGTTTATATAGCACTTAGCAAGGTAAACAAATAAGGCAAGAATAAAATCAGAGTTTACAAAACAAGGTAATCAATCAGTTAATTGGGGAATTAACTCAATCAATTCACACAAAAGAATCTGGCAATGACTCCTTAAATTGGGGAGAACCCCTTAACGACTCAAATTGGGATTCAAATAAGGTAAGTGAGTCAATTACTGACCACATATGAGTCAATTAAATCCCTAAATCAGACTAGTAGTCTAATTAGGGCAAGTGGTACTAATTAAAGTCACAAATAAGGAAAATAAGTAAAATGACAGAGAAGCACTAATTTTAACAAGAAATTATAATTCGAACCCTAAATAAAATCAGTCAATATATATTTATTGACAGTGATAAACAATAACGGGAAAATATTGAAGTTCATAATAAAATAGGCAGAAAAACCTAGGGTTTAAAGCATATACACAAAATCAGTCGAACTAGTAAAGATAAACAGATTCAACCACTTAGAAGCTTAAAAACCTTTTTGAAGAAAACTTAATACAAAACTCTAGTTTCAGAAAACATTGGAATCGAATAGTAATAAGGAAAAACGGAAGGTTTTCAAAGAGAAATACTAAACAACACTTAAAATCATCTCAGATCTAGAAGGATCTGAACAGACCCCAATAGAAAGAGATTAGGTTTTAGAAAGGAAATGACCATAGGTAGGCTCATGAAAAGGTTTTGAACAAAATCTGGGTTGAATCTCTTCAAGATTCTTCCATAAGTCAACATAATCGAACAACCAGAAGAGGTGAGAGGTCGGTAGGGGCCGAAAATTACAGAGAAATCCCATGAACGGGCGGTTCAGGTGACGGCGGGCTAGGGTTAAGGAGAAGGGTTTGAGAGAGAAGGGGAGAGGGAAGGGAAACAGGGGAGGGGGGGTTTGGAAATGATTAGGGTTAGGGGTGTTATGGGTTAATTAAAAAGGTAACAACATCCTGGATCGTTGATCTCTGAGATAAACGGCCAAGATTTGATCTGGGTTGGGCGGGTCAGATAGAAAATTGGGTTATAGGCATTGTAATTGGGCTAAGGGTAATGGTTTGGTCCAGATCCGAAAAAATAAAATTAAATTAAAAGAGGTTTGTTAAATACCTAGTTAATTTGATAAATAATTTATAAAATAGCTAATAAATAATAAAAAAATACTATTGATGCATAAAAATGATTTAAAATAATTACTTAATATTATAAAAATACACAATGTCATTTTCTTGTGAAATAAAGTAATTATGCACTTGTGGATTATTATTACAAAGTTATTGCAATTATAACCCTAAAGTGTAAATATGGCTAATCGTGAAATAATTAAAACTTAGCATAGATATAAATGATAAAATTAAGCAAATAAAATTATCATAAAATTACTTGTGATGCAATTAGTAATTATTTATATAATAAAAATACTGGGATAAATTAATTAAAAATCCTTTAAAATGCAGAAAATTATGGAATCATGCATTATTTTTGAAGATATATATGCATTTTTAAAATAATATAGGAAACAATTGCGTATCAACATTGGTCCGGAAGGGTGCGTACAAGATAATGGCGAAAGAAAAATTTTATTTATTTCTTGGGGTGTATGATAAATTGTTGTTGTGAGGCCCCTCAAGTTTCCTATTAGTCTGAGGCCATAAGCACGCTCACAAGTCGCTTATGTGTTGTCTTGCCTTCCACAAGGGGTTACAGACTGTAACAACTTATATGATCATGATATTAAGGATAGTAGGTGTATTGGATGTTGTTTAGGGTCTAAGGAGACCCCTAGAACTAAGCCAAGTTGGGAGTTATGCAATGGACTAAAGTTTCAAATAAATTTGCACCAGACTCTACTTCAAACGCACGCAACTCCCAAAGTATAAAGACTTAGGTGGTAATATACCTATAAAATTAAATCCCTTTGAGTCTAGTTTCCAACACATCAAACCATTTTCCATTTGGATATTTCTACAAAAAGTTTATGGCCATTTTACCGTACATATGCTATATGCACGCCCAGATGTGTGGTTGCGTATATAAGAGGGATTTCTACATTGTGTGCACGGTCACTTGCCCAGGTGCGTGCCCATGCACTTAAGATCCCTATAAATACCCCCAAGGCTGGGGAGAGAGAGTAACTAAGTCATTTCTTTGAGCTAGGGCTTGCTCTATCAAGGGGAATCTGTCATATACTTCCCTCCCATAAACCAAGGTAATATTTTTGGAGTATTTTGAGTTGATTAATACTCCCAAACACATATATTAACAAGTATTAATCTTTAATATCCATAGATTTCCATTCAAATACCCAAATTGGTCAAGAACACTACAAGTTGGGATTTTTCAAGAGTTTCACTATAAGAGGTATGTCTACCATTTCTAGCTAATATATGGTGATTATTTATGTATGAAATATGTGTTATGACTTATGAGACAGTGATTGGAAGCCATAAGATCCTAACCTAGGTTGTGTGGGTGTTATAAAGATTGTAAAATGGTTTAATTAATGAGATTCATGGTTTGGGTGTGAATTGTTGGGCATGCATGTGCTAATGGAAGTTATGGATGACCTTGAGACGATTGTAAGGTGAATCATTGGTGTGGAAGGTGGTTGTTAGGTGAATAAATTCCATTGAATGAGGTTGTAGAAACATATGCACATTAGACGTTTGATAATAAATCTGAATGACTTAAAGTATAGAAATCTTACTAATACTGGTATAATTGTGTTGAATTGTAATAGATTGAAGTTGTTTAGTGTGGTGGACCATCATAGTATTATTAAGGGATGAATTCCAGGTATTTTAGCTAAACTCCTATTTTAGAATTGAACCGCACAATGTGTTTCTCATTATAAATTGATGATTCCAAATAATCCCTATGTCAAAAGATATATGTGTTCGATATGTATTACAAATGTTATTGTTATTTTGTGTTACTATTTGAGAATGTGTTCAAAGTATGGGTTGCTTACCTAAATGTTCTAACTTCAATTCGTGATTCAAATGAAAGCTATTATTGTGTATGAAATCTCAATGCGTTTAAGACTCCTACTTGCTCACTTGTGTACTTAAGGTTTTGAATAGAAATGCTTTGTTGTCAATGACCCGTGATGATGTTTGAAAGGAAAAGAGGTGATCATGAAATATGAAATACGGCCAACGTGCCAAGATTGATCTTACATTTGGTCCCACTACTGCCAATGAAACTAAGAAACGTGTAAAAGATGTTGAAATGAGTTGTGAACCTTTTAATAATAAATATTTTGGGAGTAACGTTAGTCACCGAGGAAGGGTAGGTTGAAATAGCCTAACCCCAAAACTACACATACCGGAGTATAAATGTATTATATTTATTCCCCTCATTTGGGATGAGATTGATGTGATGAGAATATTCCCCTTATTGGCATGAGCTGATTGTTAGAAAAGGGTGATGTCGATCCACACACCAATATGGTGAGAGGCCTAGTCGGTCGAGTCGTGATCGGACGCCATGTCGCACACATGATGGTGATTATGCTTGAATTGTGATTGAGATAATGATTGAAACTATGATAGTGATTGTGAATGTGGTTGATGTCTTTGGGTGATACAGCCTAGTCGATCGGGCCGTGATCAGACTCTGTGCTAAAATCACGATGGTATATTGGTGCTAAGATCTCCCAGCCTAAAATAATAGAAATTTACTTGAAGATTTATCTTGATTCTAACTTGGCGTTTAGAATTGCTCTAGGTTTCCATTGATTATATGATTGTTCTTTCTTGTGTTGCTACTTGTTCTAATGAGAGGGTGTTTAGTTATACATACTAGTACTATTCCATATGTACTAGCGTCCCTTTTGTCGAGGGCACTGCATCTTTAATGGATGCAGGTTATTTCGCAGTAGGTGGCATTGATCATTGATAGCAGCACACCTTCTTCTCAGGAGATTTGGTGAGCGGCGCTTCATTCGGGTTCGTGTATCATTAGTCCCACCTGTATTATAGTTTTAGGTATAGCCAGGGCCTTGTTTCCGGTATTATATAGTACCTTGTATGCATAGAGGCTCCGTAGACACAGTGTGGGTTGTATATAGGTGTTGGGAAAGTCAGACTAGTCTTGTGGTATTTGAATTACTTGTTTCACATCAACTATGAATGCATATATATTTTGAGACTATGAAATAAAGTAACTAATGTTAATGAAAACAGTGTTGTTAATGAGTCCTCTTGAAGTAAATTAATGAAGCTTATCCTGTTTTTATTTATGGGTGAGTTGTGTAGAAGGAAATCCAGCAGGCTTGCTCGGCCGGGTTATCTCGGTAAGCGCCGATCAGCTTCCCGAGGTCGGGGTGTGACAGCTGTATTGAATCTTTAATGCTAAATATCAATTATATTTAACCCCATTGGAAACATAATTTTATTTCATAAATTTTGCAAGCTGGACATTTACAGACATTTAGTACAATAAAAATACTGCAATAAAACACTACGTTTATTCTTGATAATTGGGCACATTGGATGAACTGCCACCTGAAACTAAATTACCACTTGTTCCCAAACTAGCTGAAGGACATTTACGGCGGTTGTATCCTGTTTGGGAACATATTCCATATTTACGCGCATAAACGGTATCACCAACATCCATTTGATTCTGTATCCGCGTTCTTTTTTACACTTGCCTTTGACGCACATAATCCTTGTTACACACCATTTTAAATTATTTCGGCGGCCAATAATGCTCAGTACCCACTGGTTGCAACTGTCGAATATAGATTGACCATTTTTCACAGGAGCATAATCTTCTGCATTCATTGACGGTATGTGTATTATTCTCGCGGTTGTTATGCAGATCAGTGCGAACTTCAAAAATATTTCGCTCGCTGCAATATTGCAAAAATGAATGCAACTATGCTCGTTTCCTATATTTATCAAATCATTTCATTTGTTGTGGCATAAATTTAACACCCTTTTTCATCAATGATGATGCACCTTTAGATCTTTCAACAAACCTCTCCGCCATCTGCTTGAATGACATCTGCACCATGGCAGTGACAAGCAATCCACGTGCAGACTTCAATAACCCGTTAAAAGATTCTAATACATTTGTAGTCAAAATTCTCCATCTTCCACCACCATCCTTATGCAAAGTCCACTTGTCAAGCTCATGTCACATCAACCAACTATAGGCTTCTGGGTCTTCCTGCCTAATCAATTCCATTCACCTCCTGAATTTACTCTCTTAGCAATCTGTTGCAGCCATCTACATTAAATCATGTAAGTAATTCTTCAGATAATCCCTCTGGAAGTTGGCTTTAAAGTTCCTAACATAGTAACGGTGGTAGGCATATAGTTCATGCCATGCACGTAAATTCTGTACAGAACTTAAAATACCAATATGCCGATCAGATATTAGACAAACACCTTAACGCTATCTAACAACGTGATCCTTCAAGTGATTTAAAAATAATGTCCATGTCTCTTGGATTTCATTTGCACAAATAGAAAATGCTATAGGGATTATTCTTCCATTAGCATCTACTGCAACGGTGATCAACAACTTAATATCATACTTTCCATAGACATGAATGCCATCTATGGATATTACCGGCCGACAATGCACAAACCCATCAATGGCTGGTTTAAACAACAGTCCCAGGGTTAAAGTGTTGCAATACAGCCATGTACCTAGGTAGAGCGGCAAAGAACATATCCCAGTTACCATAAACAATTTCAAACGCTTGTTTACGCCTGATAAATGCCTTTCTTTTGATAATGGTATACCTGGTGGACAGATGTTATACACTCTTTGATATTGTAGCTTATTGATGTTTCAATTTGTGGAATCAAGACAAGAGAAATCAAGTAACCATTCAAGTTAAAATGATTCCCACTAATGTGTCCATTTCACAAGTGTGGGTGCCAATGTATTTTCCCACAATCCACACAGCATCTAATCACAACCTTGAAACCATCTACGACAAATAACCTTGTATACTTCCGGAGATAACTCACGAACCATAATCTCACGAAACTCTTTTAGTATCAGTACAATCGACCCCATGTACTGAGTAAGTGACGAGCCTAACCTCGGCGAAGTAGTGACGAGGCTAGGACAAGACACCACATAAAACCTGGACATCGAAATCATGCTAACAGAAAATAATAGCAATTAAAGAATGTAAACAACAATTAATAGGAAGGGAGCATGCGATAGGGAAGTTTCAACATAAGGAATGAGGAAAACAATAAGGCAAACATAGATAGTGATCAACAATAATTTTAGCAATTAAAGATAGAAAGTAAACTTGCACGGCATCACCCTTCGTGATTTAACTCTCAGCCTCACCAAATAATAAATAGAATACACGGAATCACCCTTCGTGCTTTGACTCACATCCTTACCAGATTATAATTAAGAATTGCACGGCATCACCCTTTGTTCTTTACTCTCTTCCTCACCTTATAAATAAATCATGCACGGCATCATCCTTCGTGCTTTTCACTCTTCCTCACAATATAATTAACTCATGCACGGCATCACCCTTCGTGCTTTTCACTCTTCCTCACAATCTCATCAAATCATTAACAACATAAGAGGGGATTTCACGAAAAACCATATTTCATCATAATTTCTATCACCATTTAATACTTCAATATCAACTCAATGTTCTCAGAGGAATTTCACAAGAAATCAATATTTCATCATGGTTACTATCATCATTTATCATTTCAATCTCAACTCAATGTTCTCAACATTTCACTAACAACAATAATCACAGGTGATGGGCTTTAAGACAATCAGAATAACAAGAAATAGCATTTACTCGTAGGGTATGACCTGACCACAACATATAGGTACTCGTCACCTCACCTATACATTGGATTTAGCAAAACAAACAGGTAACAAGTAGTCACACAATACCTATTCCCTCAAGCTAAGGTTAGACACAACACTTACCTCAATTACGCAGGCCACTCACTGCTCAATTACTGTTTTTCCTTTCCAATTCACCTCCAACACACTCGAATCTAACTATAATTAGTTTAATATCATTAATTAATGCTAAAGGAACCAACTTTACTGAAAAATTATGATTTTCCTAAGTTTTCTCAAAAAAAGTTAAAACCCGACCCCAGGCCCGCTTGGCCCAAACTCGGGGTTCGGACCAAATTTCATTTACCCATTCACCCCCGAACCCAAATATGCAATTAGTTTCGAAGTCCGACCTCAATTCGAGGTCAAAATCCCATTTTTATAAAATTCCCTAATTCTACCCAAACCCTCAATTTTTACCATGAAAATTCTTGATTTTTTATTTAAAAGTGATGAAAATCATTGGGTAATTAAAAGAGTAGAATTTAGAATTGATTACCAACACTTTGGGGATGAACATTGATGAAGAAAATCGTCTTTAGGGCTGGGTAGTTCGAAAAATATGAAGAAAATAGGGTTGGGGTTCTAATTAACTGAACCTACTGCCTGACCCTCGCACCTGCGATAATCGCACGTGCTGAAGGGTTTTCCGCTTCTACGGAAATGAACTGGGCCTTGGAGGGACGCACCTGCGGAAGGTTCTCCGCTTCTGCAGAAGAAATCCTGCATCTGCGGAAGAAGGGGACCTTGGCTTGGGTCACACCTGCGGGCTCCCACTCGCATCTGCGAGCTCGCACCTGCGGCCAAAGGCTCGCAGGTGCGGGCACACCAGAACTGGTGCACCAGCTGAGTTTTCCTAAGTCCAAACACTCCGTAGCCTATCCGAAACTAACCCGACCCTTCGAGGCTCCGAATTGAATATGCACGCAAGTCTAGAAACATCATACGGACTTGCTCGTGCGATCAAATCACAAAAATAACATTTAAAACTATGAATTAAACCTCAAAACTCATCATTTTTCTCAAGAACACTTAAAGTCCATTATTTCTCAATCGGACGTCCAAATCACGTCAAATAAACTCTGATTTTCACCAAATTTCACAGATAGGATGTAAACATCATAACAAACCAGTATCGAGCTCCGGAACCAAAAGTACGGGCCTGATACCAACAGTTTCAAACATTAATTCATTTTTCTTATTTCATTAAGAATCCAGCAAAACAATTTCTTTCAAAATTGATTTCTAATGCTAGGGACCTCGAAATTCAGTTCTTGACATACGCCCAAGTCCCATATTTTACTACGGACCTTCCGGGATCATCGGAACACAGATCCGGGTCCGTTTACTCAAAATGTTGACTCAAGTCAACTAAAACCAAACTTTAAATTCTAAAAATTACTATTTCTCATATTTTCACATAAAAGCTTTCCGGTTTCACGCCCAGACTGTGCATGCAAATTGAGGTAATTAAAATTAGTCTTTTTTAATAGTTAATAAGCCTAGAACGGAGTCTTAATTCATAAAATAACCCCTTGGGTCATCACAATCTCCACCTTTAAAACAAACGTTCGTCCTCGAACGGACATTGAAAATTACCTGAACTGACAAACAAGTGGGGATATCTACTCTGCATGTCCGACTCGGACTCCTAAGTAGCTGCCTCAATAGGCTGACCCCTCCACTGCACTCGAACTGAAGGGTAACTCCTTGATCTCAACTGACAAACCTGCCGGACTAGAATGGCTACCGGCTCTTCCTCATACGTCAAATCTTTGTCCAATTGGACAGAGCTAAAATCTAACACGTGGGACGGGTCACCATGATATTTTCGGAGCATAGATACATGAAATATCGGATGAACTGAGGATAACCCTGGAGGCAACGCAAGTCTATATACCTAGGGCTCAACTTTCCCTTCTTCCCAAATCTCATGACACCCTTTATGGGCGATACCCGAAGTAATACCCTCTTTCCACCCATGAATGCCACATCACGAACCTTAGGTCGGCATAACTCTTTTTCCTGGAATGAGCTGCACGAAGTCGATCCTGTATAATCTTGACCTTATCTAAGGCCTCTTGAACTAAGTCTGTACCCAATAACTGAGCCTCTCCCAGCTCAAACCACCCAACTAGCAATCTACACCACCTACCATATAATGCCTCAGAGGGATCCATCTGGATGCTCGACTGATAACTATTAGTATAGGCAAACTCCGCTAATGGCAAGAACTGATCCCAAGAACCTCCAAAGTTGATAACACAAGCGCGGAGCATATCCTCTAAAATTTGAATAGTACGCTCGGACTGGCCGTCTGTTTGAGGATGAAATGTTGTGCTCAGATCTACTCGGGTACCCAACTCTCGCTAAACTGCCCTCCAAAAGTGCGAGGTAAACTACGTGCCTCGATCAGAAATTATAGACACGGGCACACTGTGAAGGCGAACAATCTCTTGAACATATATCTCTGCCAACCACTCAGAAGTGTAAGTACTTGCCACTGGGATGAAATCTATTGATTTAGTCAACCTATCCACAATAACCCAAATGACATCGAACTTTCCATGAGTCTGTGGGAGTCCAACAACAAAGTCTATAGTGATATGCTCCCACTTCCACTTAGGAATCTCTATCTGCTGAAGTAAACCACCGGGTCTCTGATGCTCATATTTCACTTGTTGGAAATCCAAACATGAGCCACACAAGAAACAATATCCTTCTTCATCATTCGCCACCAGTAGTGCTTTCGCAGGTCCTGGTACATCTTAGCAGCACCCAGGTGAATAGAATACTTAGAACTGTGAGCTTTTTCAAGAATCAACTCACGAAGGCCATCAACATTAGGCACACATATACGACCCTACATCCTCAAAACACGATCATCTCCAACTGTAACCTTCTTGGCACCACCGTGCTGAACTGTGTCCCTAAGGACCATCAAGTGCGGGTCATCATCCTTCCGATCTTTGATACGCTCGAATAAGGAAGACCGAGCAACTGTACAAGCTAGAACATGGCTGGGCAAAATATCCAACCTCACAAACTGATTAGCCAACGTCTGAATATCTGAAGCTAACGGTCTCTCACCAACTGGAATACATGCAAGGGTGCCCATACTTATTGTTTTCCTACTCAATGCATCGACCACCACATTGGCCTTTCCTGGATGATACAAAATAGTGACGTCATAGTCTTTCAATAACTCTAGCCATCTCCGCTGTCTCAAATTAAGATCCTTTTTGCTTGAACAAGTACTGGAGGCTACAATGATCCGTGTAAACCTCACATGGCACGCCATAAAGATAGTGCCTCCATATTTTCAATGCATGAACAATGGCTGCCAACTCTAAGTCATGGAAAAGTATATGTCATCAACCTTCCCTTTTGCATCAATATCGCTCCCAACCCAATATGGGAAGCATCGCAATATACCGTGAAGGATCCTGAACCTGATGGTAACACCAATACCGGTGTTGAAATCAAGACTGTCTTGAGCTTCTGAAAGCTCGCCTCACACTCATCCGACCATTTAAATGGGGCACCCTTCTGAGTCAATCTCGTCATCGGGGCTGCTATAGACGAGAACCCCTCCACAAAACGAAGGTAGTACCCTGCCAAACCCAAGAAGCTCCTAATGTCCGTGGCTGAAGTGGGTCTAGGCCAGTTCTTGACTGCCTCTATTTTCTTAGAATCTACCTAAATACCCTCTGCTGATATGACGGGACCCAAGAAAGCTACTGAGTCTAACCAGAACTTACACTTTGAAAATTTTTCATACAACTGATTATCCCTCAAAGTTTGGAGTGTTATACGGAGGTGTTGTTCATGCTCCTCCCGACTACGGGAGTATATAAGAATATCATCAATGAACATGATTATGAAGGAATCCAGATAAGGCTTGAAAACTCGATTCATCAAATCCATAAAGGCTACTGGGGCATTAGTCAAGCCAAAATACATCACCAAAAATTCATAGTGCCCACACCTTGTCTGAAAGTCTGTTTTAGGAATATCGGACGCCCTAATCTTCAACTGATAGTAGCCCAATCTCAGAGTAATTTTCAAAAACACCCTAGCACCCTGAAGCTGATCAAATAAATCATCAATTCTTGGCAATGGATACTTATTTTTTATAGTAACTTTATTCAACTGTCAGTAATCTATACACATCCTCATCGATCCATCCTTCTTCTTTACGAACAAGATCGGTGCACCCCAGGGCGAGACACTAGGCCTGATGAAACCTTTATCAAGCAGGTCTTGCAACTGATCTTTCAATTCTTTTAGTTCTGGTGGGGCCATCCAGTATGGAGGAATAGAAATGGGCTGAGTGCTTGGAGCAACATCAATAAAAAAATCGATATCCATGTTGGGTGGCATTCCCGGCAGGTTTGCAGGAAACACTTCGGGAAATTCCTGAACAATGGGCACTGACTCTATTGAAGAAATCTCGGCATCAGAATCACGAATACGAGCCAAATAAGACAAACATCCCTTCTCAACCATGCGACGAGCCTTGGCATAAGAAATCACTCTGCTGGGAGAATGACCAGGAGTCCCTTTCCATTCTAACTGAGGCAATCCCGACAAAGCTAAAGTAACTGTCTTGGCGTGACAGTCCAAGATGGCATAATAAGGTGACTACCAATCCATGCCCAATATGAAATCAAAGTCGACCATGTCAAGAAGCAAAAGGTCTACACTAGTTTCAAGACCCTCAATAATGACTACGCACGAACGATATACACGATCTACAACAATAGCCTCCCCCACCGGCGTAGACACATAAACAGGGACACTCAAAGAATCACGGGGCGCAACCAAATACGAGGCAAAATAGGATGACACATAAGAATAAGTAGACCCCAGATCAAATAAAACTGAGGCATTTCTATTGCAAACTGAAATGATACCTGTAATGACAGCATCGGAGGACTCCGCCTCGGGTCTAGAAGGAAATGCATATAATCGGGGCTGGGCTCCACCACCCTGAACATGTCTCTGGGAGGACCTCTAATGAGCGGACCTCCACCTCTAGCGGGCTGGTCTCCAGCCCTAACGGCCTGACCTCTACCTCTAACAATCTTTCCTCTACCTCTGGCTACCTGACCCCTACCTCTGGCTGGCTGGGCAAGCGGTGCTGGAACTATAGCACGGGAATTATGATACTGAGAATTATCTTACGCGCGAGGACAATATCTGGCAATGTGCCTCGGGTCACCACAAGTGTAACAAGACCTCGGCTGCTGAGACTGCTGGCCGGCAAACTGAACCTGTCGACCAGTATAACCAACCTGAACACTCTGGAGAGGGGGTGCACTGATAGGAGATGATGGTGCACTATAGACTGGCTGAGTAGAAGGAGGCATATAAGAACCGCGACCACCTGAGGTACCATGTGAAGCCTGAAGTGCTGAATGGAATGGCCTGGAAGAATGGCCTCTGCTGAAACTAACCCCGCCTCCAGATGAGGCACCACTGAAACCACCGGAATGGCGAGGCCTCTTGTCTGATACCTGACCTCCCATCCCAAGGACCGACTCAACCCTTCTGGCCACATTGGCCATCCTGAAATGAAATCTTTGTCCCTGTCTCTAGCCATCTGCAACCTGATGGGCTAGGCAAGGCCCTCAATAAATCTCCTAACTTTCTCTCTCTCTCTCTCTCTCTCTCTCTGTAGGCAACAAAATAATAGCATGCCTAGCCAAATCCACAAAACGATTCTCATACTAGGTAACTGTCATGCAGCCCTGCTGAAGACACTCAAACTAACGACGCTTCTCTTCTCTGGTAGTGATAGGAAAAAATTTCTCCAAAAAGAGGTGAGAAAACTGATCCCAAGTCTGAGCAGGCGACCCAACTAGTTTAGTCAACAAATAATCCCTCCACCATTTCTTGGCGGAACCGGTCATCTGAAACGCAGCGAAGTCGACCCCATTGGTCTCCAAAATACCCATACGAAGAACCTAATGAAAGGTGTCCAGATATTCTTGAGGATCCTCTGAAGTCTCACCACTGAAATGAACAGGGAATAACTTAATGAACCTGTCCAACCTCCACAAAGCATCGGTGGACATAGTTGTCCCATCAATGGGCGGCGCTGGAGCAACTGGCTGAATTACCCCAACTGGATTGGCTGCTAGGGTCTGAATCTGAGGAGTAGTCTGAACAAGAGTGTGGACCCCTCCTCCATCCTGAGATGCGGTTGCTGCAACAGGGAATGTGCTAGTCTGGGCTACACTCTCCATAATGTCCACTAAACGGATCAAAGCATCCTGAAGTACCGGGGCGGCAATAAACCCCTCTATGACCTAAGTTGGCCCCGCTGGAATGGTCTGAGCTAGAGCCCCCCCTTCAATCTCAATCTGGGGCTCCGCAGCTGGGGCTGCAGTCTGGCAATGGGCTGAGTCCTGCAGTCTGGCAATGGGCTGAGTCCTGCCCCTGCCTCGGCCTCTAACGTGGCCTCGTCCTCTACCCCTAATAGGAGTCGCTGCTGCTGGAAGGCCGGATTGTTGGTTAGCGGAAGAAGAAGCACGTGTTCTCGCCATCTGCGAGAGAGTAGAAGAGTTCAGTCAGTATTTTAGATACCAATAATCGCACGACATAGTAGAAATAAAATGAGTTTGTTCCTAACTTCATAGCCTCTGAGAGATAAGTACAACGTCTCCATACCGACCCCTCAGACTCTATCAAGTTTGTTCGTGAATTGTGAGACTTATGCAACCTAGTGCTCTGATACCAACTTTTCACGACCCAAATTCCCAAACCACCGGATCATGATGGCGCCTAACATAATACTTGCTAGGCAAGCTGATGTTAGAAATTTACTAACCATTTCCTTTTAAAGTTACTTAACCATAATAGAACAATTCAGACTAAATACGAATACTAATAAAGATTATAATTAAACCAAACCGAGAACTAAATATATAACTATGAAAATACCCCAGGGTTTGGTGTCACACTTCACGAACTACTAAAGAATACTACAAATAAATGGGCTGAAAGAAATATATCTATGTTTCGAATGAAATAAAACAGTATCTAAATGAACAGGAGAAGACTCCAGGAGTCTGCGGACGCCAGCAGATCTACCGCGTGTCTCCGAAAAAATGTGCAGCTACTGATATCTCCTAACTCTGGTCAGTACCTGGATCTGCACAAAAGAGTGCAGAGTGTACTATCAGTACAACCGACCCCATGTACTAAGTAAGTGTCGAGCCTAACCTCGGCAAAGAAGTGACGAGGCTAGGACAAGACACCACATAAAACCTGGACATCGAAATCATGCTAACAGGAAATAATAGCAATTATAGAATGTAAACAACAATTAATGGGAAGGGAGCATGCGATAGGGACTTTTCAACATAAGGAATGAGGAAAACAATAAGGCAAACAGAGATAGTGATCAACAATAATTTTAGTAATTAAAGATAGAAAGTAAACTTGCAAGGCATCACCCTTCATGCTTTTATTCTCAGCCTCACCAAATAAGAAATAGAATATACGGCATCACCCTTCGTGATTTTATTCACATCCTTACCAGATTATAATTAAGAATTGCACGGCATCACCTTCGTTCTTTACTCTCTTCCTCACCTTATAAATAAATCATGCACGGCATCACCCTTCGTGATTTTCACTCTTCCTCACAATATAATTAACTCATGCACCGCATCACCCTTCGTGCTTTTCACTCTTCCTCACAATCTCATCAAATCATCAACAACATAAAAGGGGATTTCACGAGAAACAGTATTTCATCATAATTTCTATCACCATTTAATATTTCAATCTCAACTCAATGTTCTCAACATTTCACTAACAACAATAATCACAGATGATGGGCTTAAAGACAACCAGAATAACAAGAAATAACATTTACTCGCAAGGTATGACCTGACCAGAACGTATAGGTACTCGTCACCTCACCTATACATTGGATTTAACAAACAAGTAACAAGTAGTCACACAATACCTATTTCCTCAAGCTAAGGTTAGACACAACACTTACCTCAATTCCGCATGCCACTCACTGCTCAATTACCGCTTTTCCTTTCAAATTCACCTCCAACACACTCGAATCTAACCATAAGTAGTTATATACCATTAATTAATGCTAAAGGAACCAACTTTACTGAAAAATTATGGTTTTCCTAATTTTTCTCAAAAAACATTAAAACCCGACCCCGGGCTTGCTTGGTCCAAACTCGGGGTTCATATCAAATTTCGTTTAGCCATTCACCCCCGAGCCCAAATATGCAATTAGTTTCGAAATCCTACCTCAATTCGAGGTCAAAATCCCATTTTTACAAAATTCCCTAATTCTACCCAAACCCTCAATTTTTACCATGAAAATTCTTGATTTTTGATTTAAAAGTGATGAAAATCATTGGGTAATTGAAAGAGTAGAGTTTAGAATTGATTACCAACACTTTGGGGATGAACTTTGATGAAGAAAATTGTCTTTAGGGTAGTGTAGTTCGAAAAATATGAAGAAAATAGGGTTGGGGTTCTAATTAAGTGAACGCACTGCCCGACCCTCGCACCTGCGGTGCTTGGGTCGCACCTGCGATAATCGCACGTGCGGAATGCTTCCGCTTCTTCAGAAATGGACTGGACCTTGGGGGCCGCACCTGCGGAAGATTCTCCGCTTCTGCGGAGGAAATACTGCATCTCCGGAAGAAGGAGACCTGGGCTTGGGTCGCACATATGGGCTCCCGCTTGCATCTGCGAGCTCGCACATACGGCCAAAGGATCGTAGATGCAGGCACACCAGAACTGGTGCACCAGCTGAGATTTCCTATGTCCAAACACTCGGTAGCCTATCTGAAACTCACTCGAGCCCACGGGGCTCCGAACCGAATATGTACGCAAGTCTAGAAACATCATACGGACTTGCTCATGCGATCAAATCACAAAAATAACATTTAAAACTACGAATTAAACCTCAAAACTCATCATTTTCTCAAGAACACTTAAAGTCCATTATTTCCCAACCGGACGTCCAAATCACGTCAAATAAACTCCGATTTTCACCAAATTTCACAAATAGAATGTCAACATCATAACAAACCTGTATCGAGCTCCAGAACCAAAAATACGGGACCGATACCAATAGTTTCAAATATTAATTCATTTCTTTATTTAATTAAGAATCCAGCAAAAAAAATTCTTTCAAAAATTGATTTCTAAGGCTAGGCACCTCGGAATTCAGTTTTAGACATACGCCCAAGTCCCATATTTTACTGTGGACCTTTCGGGATTGTCGGAACACAGATCCGGGTCTGTTTACTCAAAATGTTGACTCAAGTCAACTAAAACAAACCTTTAACTTCTAAAAATTACTATTTCTCATATTTTCACATAAAAGCTTTTCGGTTTCACGCCCGGACTGCGTATGAAAATCGAGATAATTAAAATTAGTCCTTTTTATAGCTAATAAGCCTATAACGGAGTCTTAATTCATAAAATGACCCATTGGGTCATTACACTCGTACACTTTTGGTCTAAAGGGAGGTGGAGCATGCTCCCTCGTCAAATCAGGTTCATCATTCTCGTCCTCATCATTATCACCCTCATCATGGAAGGGTGTGTCATCTCCAGACTCATCAGCATTGTTGTCATAATCACTATCATCTTCCCGACTCTACGCATCTTCCAAATCCTGATTAAATATGTCGTCTTCGGCCAATTGAGTAAGGACAGGACCTTCAAGTTGCTCGTTTTTAGTGCACAACCAATAAAATAATGAGTTTCTTAAATTCATCCAAACATTATATATAAACTTTATCACTTAACTTACAAATCATAATATATTGATATCCCATGATGCACATTATCCTGTTGTTGATGACTCCCGAATGGACCACCATGATCCAATATACCGAAACTAGGCATATTCCAACTGTCTGTTGGTTCAAAACTTGTAAAATTCATATCTGGACGGTACCCACTATGGAATATATAAGTGTTAATACAAATACAATACGTAAAAATAAATATCGTAACGCAAAGGAAAATTTAAGTTTACCACTCCCCTTGTGGATTATGTAAACTTGGGGAGAAATTATGTCCTCACTCATTATTCGCTCGGGGAGATAAGTATAGATCTGGCCAAACTCTTTCACCCGAAACCTGTTCGGATAATACTGCTCCAAAAAAACCACCAGATGATTGAGGGATATCCCTATTTTGCGGAACCTCAATATTGTGAACGCCTTCAGCCTTGACGTACATTTCCAACATTTTATCACAAGAAGTTCCCGGTGTTTCATCCGGAGTCCTCAAAAAATATGTCAGAGTTTCATAGTCTTCAATGTTAAACTCAGCAAAACAAGCAACCCCTTACAGAGTAACAGAATACGGATATCTTCCGGGACATTAATATTAACCGAACGTTTGCTCACACTCATTTTTATTTACATAACAACGATACCAATATATCATACTCAATTGTAAGTGACAACTTAACATGAACCAAGGTAATGTTTTTTGAGTATTTTGAGTTGATTACTACTCATAAACACATATATTAACAAGTATTAATCTTTAAGATCTATAGATTTTCATTGAAATACCCAAATTGGTCAAGAACACTAACAAGTTGGGATTTTTCAAGAGTTTCACTATAAGAGGTATGTATACTATTTCTAGCTAATATATGTTGATTATTTATGTATGAAATATGTGTTATGACTTATGAGATGGTGATTGGAAGCCATAAGTTCCTAACCTAGGTTGTGTGGGTGTTGTAGAGATTGTAAAATGGTTTAATTAATGAGATTAATGGTTTGGGTGTGAATTGTTGGGCATGCATGTGCTAATGGAAGTTATGGATGACCTTGAGACGATTGTAATGTGAATCATTAGTGTGGAAGGTGGTTCTTAGGTGAAGAAATTCCATTGAATGAGGTTGTAGAAAAATATGTACATTAGACGTTTGATAAAAAGTCTGAATGACTTAAAGTATAGAAATCTTACTAATACTGATACAATTGTGTTGCATTGCAATAGATTGAAGTTTTTTAGTGTGGTAGAACATCGTAGTATTATTAAGGGACGAATTTCAGGTATGTTGGCTAAAATCCTCTTTTAGAATTGGACCCCACAATGTGTTGCTCATTATAAATTGATTGATTCCAAATAAGCCTTGTGTCAAAAGATATATGTGTTCGATATGTATTACAAATCTTCTTGTTATTTTGTCTTACTATTTGAGAATATGTTCAAAGTATGGGTTGCTTATCTAAATGTTCTAACTTCAAGTCGTGATTCAAATGAAAGTTATTATTGTGTATGAAATCTCAATGTGCTTAAGAATCATACTTGCTCACTTGTGTACTTAAGGTTTTGAATAGAAGTGCTTGTTGTCAATGATCCGTGATGATGTTTGAAAGGAAAATAGGTGAGCATGAAATATGAAATACAGTCAACATGCAAATATTGATCTTACATTTAGGCCCACTACTGCCAATGAAACTAAGAAACATGTAAAAGATGTTGAAATGAGTTGTGAATCCTTTTAATAATAAATACTTTGGGAGTATGTTAGTCACCGAGGAAGGGTAGGTTGAAATATACTAAACTCGAAACTACACATACCGGTGTAGGAATGGATTGTAATTATTCCCCTCATTTGAGATGAGATTGATGTGATGAGAATATTTCCCTTATTGGGATGAGCTGATTGTTAAAAAAGGGTGATGTCGATCCACACAACATTGTGTTGAGACGACCTAGCCGGTCGGGTCGTGATCCGACGCCATGTCGCACACATGATAGTGATTGTGCTTGAATTGTGATTGAGATAATGATTGAAACTGTGATAGTGAATGTGGTTGATGTCTTTGGGTGATACGGCCTAGCCGATCGGGCCGTGATCAGACTCCTTGCTAAAATCACGGTGGTATATCGGTGCTAAGATCTCCCAGCCTAAAATAATAGAAATTTACTTGAAGACTTATCTTGATTCAAACTTGGCGTTTAGAATTGTTTGAGGTGTCCTTTGATTCTATGACTGTTCTTTCTTGTATTGTTACTTGTTCTAATAAGAGGGTGTTTAGTCATACATACTAGTACTATTCCATATGTACTAACATTCCTTTAACCGAGGGCACTGCATCTTTAATGGATGCAGGTGGTTTCGCAGTAGGTGGCATTGATCATTGATAGGAACACACTCTCTTCTCAGGAGATTTTGTGAGCCCGCTTCATTCGGGGTCGTGTATCTTTAGTCCCACATGTATTATGATTTGAGGTATAGTCGGGGCCTTATTGTCGATAGTACTTTGTATCTATAGAGGCTCCATAGACGCAGTGTCGGTTGTATATGGGTGTTGGAAAAGTCAGTCTAGTCTTATTGTATTTGAATTACTTGTTTCACATCAACTATGAATGCGTATGTATTTTGAGACTATAAAATAAAGTAACTAATGGTAATGAAATCAGTGTTGTTCATGAATCCTCTTGAAGTAAATTAATGAAACTTATCCTTTCTTTATTTATGGGTGAGTTGTGTAGAAGGAAATCTAGCAGGCTTGCTCGGTCGGGTTATCTCGGTTGAGCGCCGATCGCGCTCCCCGAGGTCGAGGTGTGACAGTTGTATTGAATATTTAATGCTAAATATCAATCAGATTTAACCCCATTAAACACATAATTTTATTTCATAAATTTTGCAAGCTGGACATTTACAAACATTTAGTACAACAAAAATACTGCAATAAAATACTATGTTTATCCTTGATAATTGGGCACATTGGATGAAATGCCACCTGAAGCTGAATTACCACCGCTTCCCAAACTATTTGAAGGACATTTACGGCGGTCGTATCCTATTTGGGAACATATGCCACATTTACACGCATAAACGGTATCACCAATATCTATTTGATTCTGTATCTGCGTTCTTTTTTGCACTTGCCTTTGACGCACATATTACTTGTTACGCACCATTTTAAATTGTTTCGGCGGCCAATAATGCTCAACACCCACTAGATGCAATTGTCGACTACAGATGTTTAAGTATGCAATAATACTATATTCTTTATCAGCGTACCTCGTTTCCGCGAAACCTGTATGTTGAAAGCACTTCATGGCATGTGAGCATGGAAAATGATAGATTGACCATTTTCCACATGAGCATAATCTTCTGGATTTATTGACGGTGTGTGTATTATTCTCGCGGTTGTTATGCAGACCAGTGCGAACTTTAAAAATATTTCGCTCGCTGCAATATTGCAAAAATGAATGTCACTGTGCTCGCTTCCTATATTTATCAAATCATTTCATTTGTTGTGGCATAAATTTAACACCCATTTCAATCAATGATGATGCAACTTTAGATCTTTCAACAAAACTCTTTGCCATCTGCTTGAATGACATCTGCACCATGGCAGTGACAAGCAATCCACGTGCAGAATTCAACAACTCGTCGAAAGACTCTGACACATTTGTAGTCAAAATTCCCCATATTCCACCACCATCCTTATGCAAAGTCCACCTGTCAAGCTCATGTTGCATCAACCAACGATAGGCTTCTAGGTCTTCCTGCCTAATCAATTTCATGTGCCTCCTGAATTTACACTCTTAGCAATCTATTGCAGCCCTCCACATTAAATCATGTAAGTCCTTGTTCAGATAAGCCCTCTGGAAGTTGTCCTTCAAGTGCCTAACACAATAAAGGTGGTAGGCATACAGTTCCTTCCATGCACGCAAATTTTGTACAGAACTTAAAATATCGCTATGCCGATCAGATATTAGACAAACACCTGAACGTTGTCTAACAACGTGTTCCTTCAAGTGGTTCAAAATCAATATCCATGTCTCTTGGCTTTCATTCGCACAAGTAGGAAATGCTCTAGGGAATATACTTCCATTAGCATCTACTGCAACGACGATCAACAACTTAATATCATACTCTCCATAGACGTGAGTGACGTCTGTGGATATTACCAGACGACAATGCACAAAACCATCAATGGATGGTTTAAACAGCAGTCACGGGTTAAAGTGTTGCAATACAGCCATGTACCTTGGTAGAGCGGCAAAGGACTTATCCCAGTTACCATAAACAATTTTAAATGCATGTTTACGCCTGAGAAATGCCTTTCTTTTGGTAATGGTATACCTGGTGGACAAATGTTATACACTCTTTGATCTTATACCTTATGGACGCTTCGATTTGTGGAATCAAGACAAGAGAAATCAAGTCAACATTCAAGTTAAAATGATTCTCACTAATGTGTCCATTTCACAAGTGTGGGTGCCAACGTATTTCCCCACAATCCACATATTTGTTTTCAACTTTCTCACACACAACATCTAATTACAACCTTGAAACCATCTAGACAAATAACCTTGTATACTTCCGGAGATGACTCGTGAACCACAATCTCACGACAGTCTTTTAAGATATACATTCGCACCGCCCTGCTTAGGTGCGCTTTATCACCAAAAAACATATTCTTTGACAACATCATTGCTCTAAATTCATCCCATATTGATGTCGGAATTTCATCAAGATCCCTTGTGAGGGCATCCACATCCGACATACTTGGAAACTGATCAAGGTAGGGAATCTCCCTTGAACGAAACGGCACATGAGACTCGTACACTCTTGGTCTAAAGGGAGGTGGAGCATGCTCCCTCGTCAAATCAGGTTCATCATTCTCGTCCTCATCATCATCACCCTCATCATGGAAGGGTGTGCCATCTCCAGACTCATCAGCATTGTTGTCATAATCACTATCATCTTCCTGACTCTGCGCATCTACCAGATCCTGATTAAATATGTCGTCTTCGGCCAATTGAGTAATGAAAGGACCTTCAAGTTGCTCGTTTTCAGTGCACAACCAATAAAATAATGAGTTTCTCAAATTCATCCAAACATTATATATAAACTTTATCACTTAACTTACAAATCATAAAATGTTGATATCACATGATGCACATTATCCTATTGCTGATGACTCCCGGATGGACCACCATGATCCAACACACCAAAACTAGGCATATTCCAGCTGTCTGTTGGTTCAAAACTTGTAAAATTCATATCTGGACTGTACCCCCTATGGAATATATGAGTGTTAATACAAATACAGTACGTAAAAATAAAAATCATAACGCAAAGGAAAATTGAAGTTTACCACTCGCTTTGTGGATTATGTAAACTTGGGGAGAAATTATGTCATCGCTCCTCATTCGCTCGTGGAGATAAGTATAGATCTGGCCAAACTCTTTCACCTGGAACCTGTTCGAATAAAACTGCTCCAAAAAAACCACTTGATGATTGAGCGATATCCCTATTTTGCGGAACCTCAATATTGTGAATGTCTTCAGCCTTGACGTACATCTCCACCATTTTTATCACAAGAAGTTCCCGGTGTTTCATCTGGAGTCCTCAAAAAATCTGTCAGAGTTTCATCGTCTTCAATGTTAAACTCAACATAACAAGCAACCCCTTGCGAAGTAACAGAATACGGATATCTTCTGGGACATTAATATTAACCGAACGTTTGCTCACACTCATTTTTTTTTACATAACAACGATACCAATTTAACGTACTCCATTGTAAGTGACAACTTAACATGAAAATGTGGAGAAAAACTACAGCGTAGTGAGTTATTCTCCACCACAATCTCACCTCCTCCCCTCCAAATATAATGAAACTCTAATTTTTTGCTCTTCAGACGTTATGACAAAATGCAAAATAACTTAACGAACAAATATTTCGGAAGACCTGAATGATCCTGAATGAATTTTTACAAAATTTTGAAACTCCTTAAATAAGAAAAAAAATCAGTTCGGGAGTATAATAATTGAGCGGATGCATAATAGGCGTTATATATGTAGCACGTATACTGCATGCGCTATACCCATATGTATTATTGGTGGGTCAGTAAAGTGCACATGAATTTTTGGTGGGGCAGAAAAGTTCAAATATAGCGCAGTTATTCACCGCACTATACCTTAACGGACAAACGTGTTGTTAAGGTATAGCGCGGTGAATAACCACGCTATATATAAAATGGTAGTCAGTTTTTTTCTACCTATTTTTGTCGTTTGAGTCCAAAAAGACCACACTTTGATTCCAGACTTCACAAAATATATGTGCCTCATTTTATACCATAAGTTCAAAAATTTCTCTCTTTTCTTAAAGGCAAAATACATAAGTTACCCCCGAAACTATGGATCAAACCCCTGTTATACACTTTCTAACTATAAAAATCATATTACAATCTCAACTTTTCGAAAATGTATCAAAGACACCCCACTTTTTTCTCGACCATTTGTCAAAACGTGTGTGATGTGAATTTGATCCATAGTTTAAAGAATAACTTATGTATTTTATCTTTTTTTAAAATTCCGTCAAATGGATGGAAACAGGGGAGTAGTATCATTTACACTACATTTTGTCACATCAGCTATGTCATTATACATACTTAAGTGGTAACTACCAGTCAATGAGTCAAATAAAAATGTTTAAATAAGAATAAAAAAACTCCAAGGGCCGACTATATTGATTGACTGTAAGTTGTAACCTACATTTTCTCTCTATATATCCAAGGTACTATTCACTAGTATTTCAATAACAACAAACCAACAAAAATTAATGGAGAGCCATGCTAAAGTGGCTTGCCATCTGGAACCATGGCGAGAACTCACCGGTAAAGTGGTGATGATCACTGGCGCATCATCGGGAATCGGCCGAGAATTCTGCCTCGATTTGTCCAAATCTGGTTGTAGAATCATCGCCGCCGCTCGCCGTGTTGATCGATTGAAATCTCTCTGCGATGAGATCAATGGATTCAGCGCAATCTCGAACGAGTCAGGTTTGAATCAGGAAGTACGAGCCGTAGCAGTAGAGCTTGACGTTAGCGCCAATGGTCCGGTCATTGAAGCCGCCGTGCAGAAAGCTTGGGACGCCTTTGGACGAATTGATGCTTTGGTTAATAACGCCGGTGTTAGAGGTGAGATTCATGATTATTCTCGAATTTTCTTCACTATTTGATTGCATGAATTTAGCTGAGGCCTGAGTGTTTACACGTCAACTTTGATTGGAAAATTTTGGAAAATAATGAATCTCGTGACTGAATAGTTAACAATTAAAAATGATTTGTTTTGAACTGTTGATTAACATTAAACATTATCTATACCATAAAATTCAGTTGTTTGCACAAATTTGAGTTAATTTAATTCTAAAAGGCCAAAATCATTTCTTTGGATTATGTCCACATCATGGTTTTTCAGAGCCAGACCTGGGAAAATACAAAGAAAAATAGAGCAAGTGATGGGTTCTTGCATTTATGGGAGGGGATATAATTGAGTAAAAGGTAATGTGGAAAATAAGCCAATTTGTATATTCTGGTGGAGTTTACTGTTTTTCCGGAGGTGACAAAATGGAAAAAGGAAAATGATGCAACTGACATTGTACTATGTAAAATTGTTCGTGGAGCCTTGGAGCAACGGTAAAGTTATCTCTGTATGACCTATAAGTCACGAGTTCGAGTCGTGAAAACAACCACTAATGCTCGAATTAGGGTAGATTGTTTACAACACACCTCTTAGGGTGCGGCCCTTCCCCAACCCTGCGTGAATGCGGGATGCTTGTGTACTGGGCTGCCCTTTAACATTGCACTATGTAAGTGAACTTTCGCCATGATTAATATTTTGATTTGCTCACAGATTTTAACTGTTGAGTTAATGATTAACATTTTGGGGCAGATATCTGAAAGCTATTTGAATAACAATAATCTAGGAATTGTTTCCTGCAAGCTTGTCATTGAAAGGTATTAGTGTTTAAAAAGAAGAAGATTCTTCTGTCTGGTGAAAGTTTTAAGTTTTTGAAAGGTTACGATTGTCCAGTTTCCGTAAGAGAAGGTTTTTCTTTTAATTTCATTGTTTGGGGATTGGGGTTGTGATGCTCATAGTATTAAATCCAGATTAGAATCTGAAAACCAAAGTCAATTATGGTATAATTTACATGTATATTGAAATGTTGGTTTCATGCATTAATCAAACATCATGTCTGAGTTTTTCAAAGTGGTTTGGTTTGACTTGTGAGTGATTCTTATATGGAAGAATTTTCTCACCTTTTAGTATTGGCTTTATATGACGTCTAATTTGTTAGTTGTATCTCATAGGCAGCGTGCACTCTCCACTGGATTTGTCAGAGGAGGAATGGGATAAGATCTATAGAACGAACCTAAAAGGGGCATGGTTGGTGTCCAAATATGTTTGTATACGGATGCGAGATGCTAATCAAGGAGGATCTGTTATTAATATCTCTTCTATTGCTGGTCTTAACCGTGGTCAATTACCAGGAGGTCTTGCTTATGCTTCTTCAAAGACTGCTCTTAACGCTGTGATGAAGGTAGTGTCTTGGTTTTTTAACCTAGCTTCATTGACATTGCATGCAATTATATGAAGACAAGCATACATGATTCTTTTAAGCTACACAGTTTCATTTGTAGCTTGAAATGCATAAATCAATGCTTGAGATTATGTTTCTAACTTTGGCAGCTCCAATAAGAAAGAGGGAAAAGAAGGAAGGTAAATGCATATATACAGTTAGAGAATGCATTTAAATGCGCCGGAAACATACGAAGAACATACACATATTAGATGTACAAAATGGTTCAACATACTGAGAATATATATATAGTGCATTAGCACTTAGGAAGAGTTACTCTAGGATAGTTGCCACACCATTCTCTGGTGAACATATGCTGGAGCCAGAAATGTGAAATTGATCATGGTTAATATGGAGGTATTAAATTCAAAAACTAGAACAGGCATTAAGCTACAACGAGAAATCTAAGCAGATTCTATTTCCAATTGTGTCAGATATGAAAGTTTCACTGTCATCTTAGAAGTATATGTGATGCCGCACACAGATCAAGCATTTGGTTTTGATTCTTTTACAGAGGGCATTGTATACTTCATAGATAATACTTGTGGCATTCTGGCTTATACTTGATGGTTGTTAGTGGTTAACAACACAACCTTCCTAGAGTCCTAGATGGTCTACTTTTTCAATGTAATCTAAAGTCATTCTTGTTATCTTATCAAGTCCTACAAGGTCTCATCCATTTCAACTTTTCTTTGTGAAAATTTCCTGCCTGCAGTCTGTTTCTGGTCAAATGTAGTGTGTTTGCATACTAGTTAGACGTTTGTATGTTTTCTTCTTTTTCTAATTTGCAATATGACAGATGATGGCCCTTGAATTGGGACCATACAAGATCCGAGTGAACTCAATATCACCAGGACTTTTCAGATCTGAGATAACAGAGCGCCTCATGCAAAAGGACTGGCTCCACAATATTGCATTGAGAACCATTCCCTTGAGAACTCATGGAACATCAGACCCGGCTTTGACTTCAGTGGTGCGTTATTTAATCCACGATTCTTCAGAATATGTTTCAGGAAACATTTTCATAGTAGAAGCTGGAGCTACTTTACCAGGTGTCCCAATTTTTTCATCCCTTTAGTTATAGGGAAAATTGAATTTGTTCTGTTGTACGTAAGCGTACAATCATACAGGATCCGAAGGTAAAAAGAGAGAGTATTAAGATGTTAAGGATAAATTGCTCTGCTTCCATCAATTTTATGTATCATTCAATTTTGTGAAGTGAGCTGTAGCTTGAGATCTAGTTACAGTTTGAAGATATTCTTGCCTAAAGAAATGTTATGCTCTGGTTTGAGACGTTTAAAGTAAAGAATGATGCGAGTCTTCTCTTTTTCATGGAATTTCAACATTTTATCCCAAAATGGATTTTGGATACCCCGATGCCAAGTGTTTGTGTAGCTTCATCATGAAATTGTATTAGTAGTTGAATGACGTAAAAGTTAATATATATATATATATATATATATATATTTTTTGTAAGGTTAAAAAGTTACAGATTAAACCATGTAAAATACCAACCAATCAGGAGCAGGAGCAGGATCAGGAGACATACATGTTTAAGCCACTTTTTATATTTTATCCCCGTTCTTAAAAACATTGAAATATAACCCAGCAGTAGATTCGTTTCCATCTTCACGCTCTTATTCTCTCATCCTCCTCGTTCATGCTTATTGGTTGATTTAAATTGCTAAACTAAATAACGGTAGTCCTCTATTGTAACCTAAGTGGACTAAGTTGTTGAATTGGTTAGTCCGAGTACTTGGCATTTCATGTTCCATTCACGTTATTTGATGGCAAAAGATTTTATACAATTCTAACATTGGTTTGAATTGAAGAAACTGGAAGAGAAGTAACGCAAACCAGCAGATAAAAGAGTTGAAATATGCTTGGACAACAATGCGAATAAGGTCCGATGAAACTTAGTGAACAATTGAATAACATATGCAAGTTTTGCACATCCGGCAAATGTTGTAAACATAATTAACAAGATAGGTTGAATAGACGGTAAGTTTTGGACCTACGGCACAAGTTGTGAACACTTAAATAATACATTTAACATTTGCCCCATCCTACAAAACTTTTGAATAATTTAACAAAATAGATACAACGAAAATGGTATTAAGATTTGATCATTCGGCAAGACTTGTGAATAATTGAGCACATGCAAGATTTGCCTATCCGGCAATACTTGCTAACAATTTAACAAGGAAGACAGTATTAAGTTTTGGTTGTCTGGGAAAATTTGTGAGCCATTGAATAGCACATGCAAGACTTGCCAATTTGGCAAAATTTACAAACAATTCAACTCTTTGAGGAATTAGATTCGCACTGCTTTTACATGAAATGTTATCATTTTAACAGGAATTAGTTAATTAATCCATATATGTTCTGACCTCATTTGCAGAACATCATTATTCTTCATTGTTGCAAGGAATCCTAACAAGGTTAAAATCTGTGTTTACTAGACAGTTGAACTAACGGAATCATACCATCACTAGTTTATAGCAACCAAATCATGACACACACAAAAAAAAGAGAGCTAAATTATGACATGATTAAACCGATAATTTTATTTAATTTTGTCGTGAAGAACAAAGAATTGGTTCTGCAACACAAATGAGAAAATGAAAGTTGTGGATGCAGAACAAAAACTTTTGAGTTACGACCGACAGACTAATCATAATACTTCATATAAATACTAGAGGACTCGAACAGAGTTGGATATGGATCAAACAAACATAAATTTGGCAAAAATCACATAAAAAATCACGTCATACATGAAAAATGTGTCTCGACTTTTATTTTATAATAAATAAATAGAGTTAGTATCAATAAATCTATTTTCATGACTCAAAAAAGTCATTTTTTCAGTTTTTCTCCCCAAAAAAAAACAAAAAAAAAAAAAATCAAGTAGCACTTACCATGAGAAAAGACTATTCTATTATGTAGTCTAGTCCACAAGCAGCCCAGTTGGTCATGGGCTTTTAGAAAAGGGCGAGTAAAGACAAGACCCTTTTCCAGTTCTATTCCAACGAGATATCCCACACCGACTATGAGCTGCAGTTGTTCAACGTTTATATTCCGTAGCTCAGCAATGGAGTTCGTCCCTTCGGGGACATCCGATAAAATTGGAACGATACAGAGAAGATTAGCATGGCCCCTGCGCAAGGATGACACGCACAAATCGAGAAATGGTCCAAATTTTTTTTGCCCCTTTCGCCGTCGATGATACTCCGATGCCAAAAAAGTTTTGCCGGTCGGCGGCGGCGATGCTCTCTCACGAGATTTCTTGAGGTTCGTAAACTATTCCAAGTTTTCCTCCTCCCTCTTTTGTCTTTTGCTCAGATTTTGTTGACGGGGATAGGCATATTAGCCCCTAGTGTAATTTTTTATTCTGGTATTAGTGTTTTTGTAAAATTCACTCATGAATCATCTGAAACATTTATGAATATGAACACTTAATCATTCTTTCTTTAGTTTCAATTTCAGCGTAGCAGTGCTCTGGTGCTTGTATTGCAACGGTCAAATTTTAAGGTCACCAAGAAATTTCCTATGTTGAGCCTTTACTTAGAGGAATTTGAAATTAAAAATCCTGCTTTGAATAAAAGCTTATTTCTTATCTAGTTTCATAAGAGAGCTTAGGGAGGAAATCAACCTGTACGTAAAATTGTTTCGACCTTCTACATTAAGTCTAGTCTTTGTAACACGTGAAGTTCTAATATTTATTTGACAGAAGAAAGATATTTAGGCTTCCTATAAAAAAGTGGGAAGTGAAGATGAGAAATAGTTTTAATAATGACATTCTATGGATAATTCAATTCTTGGAGTTGCTGACATTTCCAAGCACTCGCCATCACGCTAATTCTGGTTGATGTGTTTGTTTGCTCGATGGAAACATTTATTTGTATTCTACATGGATTTGCAAATGCCAAAGCAGTGTCATTTCTTTCATTCTGAAGAAAATAACGCCACTATTGAGGTAAAAGGCTTATTGAATCACTGATGTTTATTGAGGATTATCCTAATTTCTGGGATACACCATTGTGTTGCCATTCTGAAGAAAATGACACCACTACTGCGTGCAGCTTGCGCTGTGGCTGCACAGCTCTATGACTGCGCAATAATGAGCTTATCCGGTCATATTGCAATTCAGATCGGCAAAAATTAGTTCAAGACACAAAGTTCGAAATTGAAGAGTAGAGTACTCCATCTTCAGAAACATGTAATTGTGAAAAGTTGCATCCAATCTGAAGATGATGAAGATGAATGATATAGTCATCGAGAATCATTATTGAAGCGTAAGACATATTCAACTGAAGATGAACGCATAAACGTTGCTCTCTCCTGGCAATCAATATTGGAAGTTGACTTAGTTTTCAAGAGTTTTGGAGGTTTTATGATTATTTTATTGTAATTCAATAAAGTCATATGCCAATTTTCCAATTTTTGTATGGATTGACTTATATTTTGGTGGTTAGAAGCTATAAACTTTTCAAAAAAAAAAAAAAACGATCAATGCTACAGTTGCTATGATAAAATGGATTGGGATAGTAGGTGATACCATATATTCTTCTATCGTGGCTCAAGTATGGACCGTGGCTTTTCATCCTCTGTTGATTATACTCCCACCAATTATTCTATGATTAATTATCAGCAAATATAAGTTGTTCTAAATTTTATGAGGAAGTTTATTGATAGTCTAGGGGTTATTTTCAGGAGTTTACATGGCTAAATGTTTGTGATGTAGAAGAATTAAATTTTCATAAGATATATGGTATCGGGAAACTACCTTAGATGTTACCTTTCCTAATTTGTACAGTTTGTATAGTTTATAACTAATATAAACTTGAATAAGTGCAGATTAGGAAGTGTGCGTGAAGCTAACTCCTCCGGGATCAGTCATATAATTTCTTAGTGTCGTTATTCTATTTCTGATGAGTTGCCTACTGGAATTACTATAGGTTGTACAGAAAGTTGTGTCCGATCTGAAGACGACGAAGATGATTGATATAGTCATCAGGAATCGCCGTTGAAGAGTAGGACATATTTAACTGAAGATGAATACATAAACATTGCTCCTGGTAATCAATATTGGAAGTTGACTTAATTTTCAATTTATGATTATTTTATTGCATTAAACAAAGTCACATGCCAATTATCCAAAAGTTTTTATGTATTGATTTATATTTCGGTTGTTAGGAAGCTATAAACTGTTACCATTTTTTTTCCAATCAATGTTACAACTGCTATGGTAAAAAGGATTGAGTTAGTAGGTTATACGATAGATTCTTCTATCATGGCTCAGGTATGAAATGTGGCTTTTAGTCTTCTGTTGATTATACTCCCACAAATTATTCTACGATTAATTATCAGCAATAATAAGTTGTTCTAAATTTATCAGGAAGTTTATTGATAGTCCAGGGGGGTAATTTTTAGGAGTTTATCAGGCTAAAAATTGGTGATTTAGAAGAATTAGTTTTTGTTTAGATATATGGTATTGGGAAACTAACTTAGTTGCTTCCTTTCTTGATTTATACATCACAGGAGTCTATAGAAGTTGTCTAATTGCTGATGTTTGAGGTAGTAGTTGCTGTAATTTTCAGTTTAGAAGAAATTTTCATGTTTGGGAACTAACAGAGTTGGAATGTTACTGGAGATTATGAAGGAATTGCATTAGATAGTTTATGAAAAGATTATTTGCTGAAAAGACAGTATGGATGAAGAATTATAAATTTCTTTGACAACAATAGTATGAACTTTGATCAGTAGTTTTAGCTTTGCTGTATTTAACCTTATTTGTATATAATATAATTATGCTAGATATATCTTTGTTGAAAAAGAATCAATTAAAATTCACATCTTGGAGTTTCAATCCATGTATAGCAGATTTACTTACGAAGGCCATGACCTAATCATCATAGATTATAAGCCACCATGTCAATTACTACTAATGTTGGAGTATGTTTAGAGCTCTTAACAAATAATTATCTTGGACTAAAGAAAATAGGTTTCTCGAAGTCATGTCGTGATGCATTCTTTCATCACCAAATTAGTTGCTTGGACTTCGAATTCTTCTTTAGCCAAAAATTATATTTGCTTTATTTTGTACTAGAATGGTAGACAAGACTCTGTTTAGTGTTGTTTTATATTACTTGTTATATATATGCTTCATTATATTGGCTTTATTTTGTACTTTTCATTACTTTGTGCTAGAATAGTAAAAATGACATTCGGGAATGGAATCAAAAAGAAAAAGGAGGTCCTCCTTTGTGTGATATAACTAATGGTTAGTTCCAAATATTTACGTGTTTCACTGTAGTTATTCATATATAACTTACCCAAACTGATTATGTTCATGAACAGTTGCCCCGTCAAGAAACAAGAGGTGTTTTCTAAGTGAGGATGTCACTGAAATGAGAAAACAGCAGGGTGTGATGGGATCAAATATGTCAAGAAATACAACTTTCTCAGTTGCCCCGTCAAGAAACAAGAGGTGTTTTCTAAGTGAGGATGTCACTGAAATGAGAAAACAGCAGGGTGTGATGGGATC
>MDKI01201611.1:0-17613 GCA_005239505.1 Nicotiana paniculata
ACCTGAAATGGAGCTGCTCACGACTTCAAATCGCTGAACGACGCGCTAGAGCTCAAAACGACCGATTGGGTCGTTACATTCTCCCCCACTTAAACAGACGTTCGTCCTCGAACGTGCTAAGAACTGCTCTGGATTTATCTGAAATCAGTGTTTAACACCTCGTGCACTTGCCCGTGCTACCACAACCTAGTTGAGCACATTAGCTTTATCAAATCTGAAGATTTCTTCTTTTATCCATATAGTAAGCTCAGAACCTAGTTCCAACACTTGAAATTTTCTACCAGGCCTAGTTCCAATATATAAACATCGTATCAACTACCACACGATATACCAGAACATGACTGTATACCTTTGCTGAATCAGTACCATGCACCACATAACTCATCATCTGACCACAATGGCACTCCCTGAACCTTAATTGCCAAAATTTCACGAATCTGGTGCTCCCGATGCACCTCATAACAAATATACATACACTCTGCTATAATGCTGATGATACCACTACAACGGAGGAAGTATGCATAAATTCATACCCAACTGCAGAGTTAACAAATCATTGAATACCTCATCTTGACTAGAATCATCACCTCATTATGAACCTGAAAAATGGTAGTTGTTCTTTAATATAAACTTCACATAACCTTATCGCGCTGATCCCTGATCCGAAAATCTCGTCTCACCCAGTATGAACTGCTCAGACAATGAATCACCCCAAATATGATCGACAACCTCACATGATACCACATCGTGCCAATAAGCCATAACTCGAACATGATAATAAGAAACGACTCAGGAAGGGACTATTCAACTCACGCAACTAATAGGTACTTTTCTCAGAAAATAGGAAGTAGAACATAAGAAAGAATAAATATAGGAACCTTACTCATCATCACACTGTTGTAGCGTGCAACCCGATCCGAATAACATACCCGTGGCGACGTGCCACCCAATTCACCCATAAAATTTACATAAGAAGATATATATATATATATACGAAGTTGATTTTCTCACTATTACAAATTGCTGAATATCGATCATAAGCACGCTAAGTGCATAATACCATCCTGGGGAGACTGATAAAGTCGTAGGCTGCAAAACTCAAGCACAACTGAGGTGCGATATATATATATATATATATACACTCTCTGAATCTCATAAGCTATCCTGCTCACATAACATCCCCACTACGCGGGACCTCAACACATAGGAAATTATCAAGGCATTTCACAACTCACACGGCACAATCATAAGATCACATGAATTTGATGAAGACGGAACAACATCTGCTGTTCTAATACCTTTCCATGAAAAAGCGCTCTACTGAAATGAACATGCCTGGCTCATACGGAGCCCATAATCATATTTAAATCCATCCACAAACATCGAGTTTACCTTGCTCGCACCAAACTAAGCTAATAGCTTTACCTGGGTCCATATTAACCTACCTCCTCTCATAATACGCGAGAACAACCATCATAGCCGGGACAAACACCCCACAATCCACAACCAAATGAACTAAATGCCTTCCAGGCATAAATTCTCAATTAAGCAATGTTGCACTTCCTTATACTTGGTCTGAATCTTTAACCAATCAGGTGATTACATGTCACACTTATACAATATTCCCGCGGTCATACTTCCACGACCTTCCACACGAGGCAACAAGTCTGTACATCTATACCACCGACCACACTAATGCTGCAACACAAATCAAGAACCCATGACTAGGGTATAAAGCCTCTTTCACCGAATATTGATATCGGGTGACACTGAAGATAACAATAGCTTACTCTGAACATTCAAATCATTTTTTCTTGATCATCCGAGCTCATGACGTCCTTGTCAACACCGAATCGCAATCTCGATTCTCATTCCCAGTTACATACTGCTTACCGCACCTAATATGCCAATATGAGGTAGCGCAAGAATTCCATCATAACTTCTGAACCACCAATAGGGTGAACACTTCATCATATAGAAACCCTTTACTTAACTCAATTTAAGAGTATCATCTCGACACACGAGTGAGTTCCCGCAATCACCCAACATGCAAATCCTTAAGTAGTAGTCTATACCACCATAACCCTTCCCGGATCATTCTACACCTGACAGATCATAGCACTCAAATGGTCCCACATGAAATCCACTACGACGGCCGACAAGCCCCGCACACACCGGCACAAACCACATGCATAACTTAATCACATCGAAGGAACTGATCACTGCCGTAAATGTGCCATTTCAACCATGGCTAATCAATCTATTTTATTTTAATCATCTTCAATTGCCTCGGGAATAATAGCAACTTCCTTCAACTCCTAGAAAATTCAAACCTCACTCATCTAGAGTGACCTTGATTCACGAGACTATGCTGCCTAAATCCCGCAACCCGTCTCATACCCTCCTGATAATCCTTTTACAATCCGGAGTTTATTTCTCTCACTCCTCCAATACTATCCTGCACGCTGAAACATATCATAGAACATTCCAACCATCTTCCTTTTTCTCAGAAATTACTCCGCAAAAGCTCGATTCTCGATCATACTGCTGCCTGAAACCCTTAAATGCTGCATTCTTAACTTTTGAACTCACTAGGACCACTATTGAGAGTCACCCACTCTGACTGGCCCCAAATACAATCAACTCCAAGGATCTTCTAGCACATGAACACCCTTTTCCTTGAAGCACGTGACTGAGTCACTACCCTGACAACTCACCTATGCCGTAAGCAAAATTCTGAATCTTCCAAAGCCTAACCCTGGCCTGACAGGGATAACTTTTGCACACATTCATCAAATTCCACGCACAATCACCATTTTACTCCTTCCCCTTAGCTGGAATAACTTGCCAACACGCCGACAATCTGCAACCCTATGATAACACAATCCTGCAACCCAACTGCAGATGGTGGGACTCCCCCACTTAGCCCGAAGCTACTCCTTGCACCACTCTAGACCCTGCCGAGATCCTTTCTCCTTTGATAACACGATCTTGCTCAACCAATCTGTCCAACTCTTCCAAATTTGCTTGCTAGCACTCCCTAAATACTCAAATTCTCTAGCATCATTCACACATTCTGCCTCCTACCGAATAGCCACTAGGACCCCTCACAGAGACCTGCCAACCATGCCACCGCTAACCTATTCACAGGATATAACCCACCTGTGGAAATCACCCGCGGACACTTTCCAACGACGTTGAAATGCACGCTCTCTGCGACTTCAATACCCCATCCTACGCCCTGCTTCATTTACCAACTTTACTAGTCCGCCCGCTTCTCATGTACATCCATTAAATGCGCGACAATATCTTCAAATTCCAAGCTATGATGCCGCTCCCCCACTTTGCGACTGCTCGATTTCCGCTTCTTACACCTGGCCTCCTAGAAATGGAACCACCACCTGACCTCACTTCAGGATCATTCTCTGTAGCTCCCAAACCAGCAGATCACCACGACTTCAAGATCTCCGAAGATCATCTTTCTCTAACTGCCTTCATTATCAACACTTATCCGGTACTGAACCACCGCACCTCACGGTCTCTGCCAACCACATTCTTTAATACTTCTTCTCAATACTCTGACCCCCACGCAACCGAAGAAACCATAGCACCGACAAACTTAACACATTCCATTCAATCAATGACGACGACTTCACGTCACAGGTGCATATCCCACCTCACTTGAAGACACCAAGTCTTACTACTTTATTAACCCCAACCGGACCATTCATAATCCAAATGCCTTTCCTCTGCCGGAACTAAAATATCGAAATCTTGAAATCACACTCTGAGAAGACCTCCCTTCAAACCATTCATCACCCCCAACATACGGGCAAACATTCTATCATCATATCGACATCGTGCGATAACCAATCGCAAGCATCATCACTACCTGAGCATAGCCTTAAGGCTCTCAGAAACACAGCTACTGAGCTGAAACAACATATCATTCTTTTTGCAGGGCTATAACAACAGCCCCAACCAAATACATATGGAAACATCTCGAATTACATCCGTAGCACCATTTCAATTCCTCAAATTCCCGATTCCTCGCAAGGGCTTCACGACGTGTAAGATTGAGTAGGAATGAACATAGGCATAAGCCTCAAAGGAATAGAATCGCACGATGAGGAATCAAGAAGGGAAGTACTCTTAACAGCCATGTAGCCTCTCGAAGATAAGTACAGACGTCTCCGTACCGATCCACAAGACTCTACTAGACTTGCTCATGACTCGTGAGACCTAAAGGAACCTAGAGCTCTGATACCATGTTGTCACGACCCAAAATCCATAAGGTCGTGATGGTGCCAGACATTATTGTCAGGCAAGCCAATCATTAATTAATTGAAATAATTTTCTGTTTTAACATTTATGAAAAACATTTCCTTTCACTTGATTACATGTTAACTAAATAAAATCGGTTAAGTAAAACAATGGTTTGAATATTACACTTTAGGAAATATATCCCAACACATCCCAGAACCCGGTGTCACAAGTACATGAGCAATTTCTAAGAATTTTATAATTTCTACAAAGCTTGTCCGAAATACAAGTGGACAAGGAAATTAAAATAATGTAATACAGTATGAGGGATACTCTGTCATCTGTGGGTCGCCTCCGAATGATGCAGCTTGCCTAAGTCTCCAGTCCTCCACATCTCTATGAAAGTACCTGTGCAATAAAATGCACAGCAAGTGAAGCATGAGTACAAAAACTACGTGTACTCAGTAAGTCGCCCGCCTAACCTCAGAGAGGTAGTGACGAGAGGTCAAATTAGACACTTGCTAAAGGTCAATATAGAATATTCAAGTGTGACACTAAGCATGATTATCATAGGCAATTTATTAAAGTCAGGGATAAATATTATCAACTCCGTTCACATTTAACACTTTATATCTTCGTCATATTAATAACAATTAATCAACATGGGTGATTTAATCAACTAACAATTAATCAACGGGAAGGAACAACTTCTTCCAAAAAAATTTAATAACTTTAAATCTCTGTCATTTCAATTGACAACTTAAAATTCCAGGCCAGTAATCAGGCAAAAATCATAGCAACTACGCAGTAAATATAATGCGCAAGCAATGCCGAGGGTCGAACGGCGCAGACCAACAATAATAAATTGTGCACTGTCGAGGGTCGAACGGCTAGAACCATAGATGCATCTATCTGTCCCGCTCGCGAATTGATCATGCGACCCGGTTATACATACAAATAATAAGGCTAGCTTGTTCGCGAGTCATATCTACGACTCAGGTGCTCATATGTACACATATCCACATAATAAATTCGTATTTTTATCAAGAAAGCAGTTTTTCTCAGGAAAGTGGTAAAATTTTTCTTAAAGGGACATGAAATATAACTTTTAAATCTTTGTTTTGAAACTCATTTGCCAAGTTTAATGATATTCCATAATACAACCCTATCAGGTATACAATTGTCCACAAAGGAATCAATTCTCTTTCTAGATGATTAAGAAAATGAACTCTAGTCTTATTTTAGATATTCAATTGCGATTTCGATTATGTTAGCAATTTAATGGTACATGCAGGATCACAGGTACAAACTCACGTCACCTCGTGCGTACGTAGCCCCCGAAGATAATAGCACATACTTAATTAATTCACCTAGGGGTCCAATTCCCCCTCACAAAGTTAAAAGGAGACTTACCTTGCTCCAAAATTCCATAACCGGTTTCTAAGCCCTTCCGACGACTCCAACGGACGCACAACGCCCCAAAACTATCCAAATCACGGCAAACCAATGAAAATATACTCTAATATTTGCAACAATTCCAAATTATATAATTTCCCAACCCCGCTTAGTGAAATGACCAAAATGCCCTCGGGCCCACGTGCCCAGAATCCAAAATTTCTCGAAGATATATTCTACCCATAGATTTACTAGTTCAAATATACAATTTACTCTAAATTCCATGCTCAAATTCGTGGCTAAAAATCCAAATTACCATTTCTAGGTTTTCTTTAATATTTTCCAATTTTTCCCACAATTTTCATGTATAATTCCATGCAATAACCTTATATTCAACTTAGAAACATGAAGGAGTTACTTACTTTGTGATTCCTGATGGAAACCCTCTCTTGAAGCTCCTCCAAAATCGACCAAACCAAAGAAGAAATGAAGAAATGGCCAACAATTCTCGGTTTTAAAACATTCTGCCCTGGCCATTTTTCACACCTGCGATCCATCGCTCGCACCTGTGATTCCGCAGGTGCGACCAAACCTCCGCACCTACGGCTTTGCTCAGCTCAAGACAACTTCACACCTGCGCCCCACAACCCGCATTTGCGACCTCGTAGGTGCGGAAATACCATCGCACCTGCGCTCCCAGCCGGACCATCAATTCTTCGCACCTGCGGTACCATAGCCGCACCTGCAGCCAAATCCTTGCAGGTGCGGTCACACCAGATGACAGCAAGTTCCAACCTTCTTCAAACTCTCAACTTGATCCGTTAACCACTCGGAATCCACCCGAGGCCCCCGGGACCCGGTCCAATTATTACCAACCTATTCCAAAATATAATGCATACTTGCTCGAGTCCTCAAATCACATCAAACAATATCGAAACCATGAATTTCACCCAGATCCCAACTTTATGAACTTAGAAATTTTCAACTTGTACATCCGATGCCGAAACCTATCAAATCATGTCCGATTGACCCCAAATTTTTCACACAAGTCATATTCGACATTACGGACCTGCTCTAACTTCCGGAATCGCATTCCTACCTCGATATCAAAACTTCCACTTCCGGTCGGATTTCTCAAAAACCTTCAAATTTCTATCTTTAGCCAAATGACTTCAAAATGACCTACGGACATCCAAATTCACTTCCGATCGCGCTCCCAACTCCAGAATCACCATACGAAGCTATTCCCAGACTCGGAATCCCAAACGGACATCAACATCACTGAAATGCGCTTCAAGCCAAACTTAGGAAATTCCTTCAAAAATGCTGACTTCCACATTATACGCCGAAACGCTCCTGGGTTATCCGAAACCCAATCCGGACATACGCCCAAGTCCGAAATCATCATATGAACCTGCTGGAACCTTCAAATCCTGATTCGGAGGTCGTTTACTCAAAATTTCAATCTTAGTTAATTCTTCCAACTTAAGGCTTCTGAAATGAGAATTTTCTTTCCAAATCAACTCTAAACTTTTCGGAATTTAATTCCGACCACACCTACAAGTCATAATACCTAAAATGAAGCTGCTCACAACTTCAAACCGCTGAACGACGCGCTAGAGCTCAAAACAACCGGTCGGGTCGTTACATAAGACTATTATTATTTTGTTCTTTGGAACTCCCACGTTCATTGGTCAACCACTTGTCTTCATTGAGACTTATTATGCGCCGGTACCACATTCACTTCAAGAATGGAGAAAATCAAGTGGGGCAATTTTCATGCCTTTTCATGAAAAATATATTATTTTTCCTTAGTCATCATTATATCTTCAATATGGTACAGTGAGACTCAAACCCAATCTTTTACAAATATAAAGGCATGTTAGGCCATAATGAATTGGGACTCAAACACAACTCTTATCATCATGGAGCATCAGGACTTGATCTTGATGTCTTACCCTCATGGTGCATTGCGACTTGAACTCATTGAAGTTGATATCATTAATAGCAACGGACAAAAACAATTTTAAATACGGAGGAAATGCTTACCTCTTGAGTTAAACTCTTCATAATGTCATTTTGATATAATTCCCAATAATAGACTTTCCTTTACTCAAATCAGCTGAGTCATTAGTGTCAAACAAATATATGAAAATACAAAATAATATTAAAAATTCACATGTGGTCTTTGTTGCAATAATCCTACTTCAAGATGAAAGTGATATGACTAGAACATTAAGGAAAAATGTTGTATCAAATAGAATAATAGTACTACTAGTTACCATGCACTTTTGTGGAAACTAAGTATTATGCTCTCTAGAAAAGCAAAGAGATATATTATAACCATTAAGACAATCAGGGAATAAAAAAAAATGGTGGACAAATCTCTGTCTACTATCTACTACTATATGTTTTCCATAGAGAAATGATTCAACATGTTAATTTGATAAGAACTATCATCAATGAAAAATTTTGTGTTGTACATAATTCTTGTACTAATATTTTATCAAAATCAAATAGTTATGAGTATTATTATTATTATTATATTATATTTGAAAGTAAACTAATTTATAATCATTATATTAGTCATACTAAATCGTATTATAAGGTAAAACCATAAGCATACATAATAAAGTATAATTTTAATTTTGTAGATTATTTAGTCTACCGCATTCCACCTATTATTTAGTTCATGAAAATTTAACAATACTATATTCATGAACAAGATGCTCAAGTTTATATTATGATAAAATATCACAACAACAACAAAAATGAAGGAACCAACATTCATTCGGCGGAATATACTCATATGTATATCTGATATCAAAATCTAAAAGAATTGTTAGACTTGATAATTTTGATAATAGATCATCGAGATATAGCTTACCAAAAATGAAATTCAACCTTGAGGTTAGAGACTTCACACTGATAATGTGTTATGAAACTTAAAGGAAATTAGTAAAACATGAACAAGAAATGAAGATAGGGAGAAGGAAGATGAGAGATTATTATTTCTTCATCAATTGTGTTATATTTCCTATCTATTACAAGATCTTTATATATGCATGAAAAGTGAAGAATCACTATTGTAAAATAGTGAGTGGAATGGCCACAATTTAGTGGAATGACCACTATTGAGAGAAATGACCAATATTGAATGGAATGGTCACTACATAAATATGTCATTAAGCATTTGAGAGGAAGATCACGAGGGAGGTTATGGAGATAATTAAGAAGAGTAGTGAGTATTACTCCTTTGGTGGTTATAGGAATCCACCATAATTCAAGATTTTACAACATATTACTATTATTAATACGCGCCTCTTCATCATACTCACAAGGGTATTTTGAAAATTTTTGTTTACTAATAGTTTTTTAGCTTCAAAATTATGTTATTACAAGGTACACACATGTGAGGACGATAAATGTGTCCCTTATATTGATGGGAACAAACTCATATGTGGACAAATATAAATACAGAAAGAAAAAGATGAAAAAAAGGATGAAAAGAAAGAAAATGATATAAAAAAGAAAATGTCGAAATTAATGGGCTGCAAAATATGAAAAAAAGAAATCGGCTCACAAATTATGGTGTCATAATGCCACGTAGTCAAATGCTGAAACTTTTTAGTAAATCTTCTGCCTATAAAAAGGCATATGCTCTTTATTTGTAAATCATCTATCATATTCTTTTTTCTCTTTGAGTATCAATAAAGCTATTTTCTGTGTGACCATGAAATAGACAAAATTATCGAACTACATAAATCTTGTCTTGTAAAATTTATTATTTTTCCCCTGTAATTAATTATTCTTTCTGTTAGCGTGATAAGCTTCCCAATAACTGATATCATAACATATACAATATAAATTCTGGTGGAGAAGTATTGTATTGGTATAATGTACTATTTGCAATAATATTACAAAACTATTATCCATTAATTCTAATGTTATTCACGTAATGATTCACCCGGTCGTTTTGCGTAATTGCGCCCTATTATCCCCTTTTGAAGCTTCACACATGCGTGTTTATGATTTTATGACTTGCGGGGTTAATTATTTTCCTTCCGGGAAGCTTTCGAGTTGATTCGAACCCTTTGATTCTTAACTTAGAAGCTTAAATTATAAATGTTGATCAAACTTTATCTTTTGTAAAAATGACCTCGGAATGTATTTTGATGGCTCTGATAGCTTCATGTCATGATTTTTGATTATGTTATTTTGTCGAAATTTGGCAATTTGAAGTTTGAAAAATTTGACTATAGGTTGACTTTAAGATATCAAGATCGGAATTTAATTTTGGAACTTGGAATAGGTCTGTCATGATATTTAGAACTTGTCTACAAAATTTGGTATCATTTGGAGTTGATCTGACATGATTCGGATGTGTAGTTGCAATTCTAGAGATTCTTGAAGTTTACTTTAAAATTCACGCGTTTTAGTTTGCAATTCGTAGTTTTAGATATTATTTTTGTATTCCGGTTGCACGAGCGAGTTCGTACGATATTTTTAGACTTGTATGAATATTTGGTTGAGAGCCCTGAGGGCTCGGATGAGTATTGGACATGTTTCGGAAGGTTTTGAACTGAAAATGCATTTTTGGTGTTGTTGGTCCTCAGTTATCGCAATTGCAAAGGTGATAGTGGGGGCTCAGATGTCGCAATTTTGACTTCCCTTTCACATTTGCAAAGTTGGCAGGTTTTTGACTTGGTTCGCATTTGCGAACATTTGTTCTCTTTTGCGGTATGTCCAGCTTCGTAATTCCAATGCCTCTATCATAATTGCGATAATCATTGAGGACTGTCAGGGTTCGTAAATGTGATCCCTAGTCTGCAACTGCGAGGGTTTTCAAATGTGATCCATGTGTCGCAAATGCGACAACCGTAGTTGGTATAAAGGGCTGGGAGATGGGATTTTTCAATACGTTCTCTCATTTTAGAATCCTAATCTCGGTAGGAGGCGATTTGGAGAGAGGATTTTAATCTACAACCCTTGAGTAAGTGAGTCTAATCTTTTTCCAACTATATTCCATCAATATATCGTAGATTTTTACATCAAAATCATGTGAATCAAAGTGAAAATTTGTGAAACTTTGTCAAGTTTTTGAAAAATAAGAATTTGAGTTTTGAGAGTCGATTTGGACTCGCATTTTGAAACTAATCACATATATGAACTCGTGGGGACATGGGTAGTCGAAATCTACCATTGGACTCGAGTTTTGACAAGATGACCCCCAGGTTGACATTTGTTGACTTTTTGAAAAAAGTGTAAAGATCATAGCTTTATCTATTGTAATTGCTTTTTCTTGCATTGTTTGATGATATTAAGTCAATTTTGATTATATTTGATCCGTGTAGAGGCAAATTTTAAGGGAAAAGCTAATTCTGAGAGTTGAATTGGCCTAACTGATGTAAGTATCTTGCCTAACTTTGTGTGAGGGAACTACTCCTTAGGATTTGGGATTGATTGTGTCATTTGTGTTATGTGAAAGACGTGTACGCAAGATGACGAGTGGGTACATGGGCTGTACGTGGTATTTGATCGGTTTAGGCTATTTCTACCCTTTCATGCTTTAATTGAATTGTCATATAATGTTCTAAATGCTCATAGTCAATCTACTCTTATTTGTGTTAGTCTATATTCACATGCCTTAAATGACTTTATTAATACTTGTTCACATCTTACTTGATATTTTGCTCTTATGCTTTAGTTGAACTTGTTGCCTCTCTTATTTTCATATGTTATCTCTTTCATTGTTGATTTATCATTAATTGAAGTTATTGTTACATTTTATATCTTTCATTGTTGATTATCATTACTGAAGTCATTGTCACATGTTTCCTCTTTCATTGTTGATTTATCATTAATTAAAGTTATTGTTACATGTTATCTCTTTCATTGTTGATTATTATCTCTTTCATAGTTGATTATCCTTATTTGAAGTCATCAGTATATGTTATCCCTTTTATTATGAGTTGTTCTTATTAGTATTGTGGTTACACATTATCTTTATCATTGTGAGTTATTGGTGTTGAAGTTGTGAAAGCCGTTATCACGTTGAGGCAAAGTGTTAATTGTTGAAACATCTTTCTCGTTGAGAATTTACATTCATTATTATTGTTGATATTCTTATATACGTTGTGGAGGATCCATGGGCTATTGTTATGGAAACATTGATATTGTTGAGTTTTGGCAAGTTGTGACATTTGGGCACTTGTGGAGTGAGTTATTATTGTGAGGCGATATTGACGCGCATGCGGCGGTATAAGGATATGGTTTAATGTGCATGCGGCGGCATAAAGTGGAACTTATGTGCGTGTTGCTTGTAAGAGAATTACGTGAAGCCAAGCGGCGTCATAAGCTGGGCTAAAGTGCGTGTAGCTATTTCGGAAAAACTATTTCAAAACTATTTAAATGTAAGGCTCACACGGCGGTATAAGATAAGATTGTGATTGAAATTGAGAAATGTGAATATGAGGCGGTACCTCGGTCGTTATTCTTGTCATATACGAGGCAATACCTCGGTTATGATTCTTATTGTGCACGAGGCGGTACCTCGTTGTTATTCTTGTTGTTTATCTCGTGTTGCAAGGAGTTAATTAGTGGGAAAACTTCTTGTTGTTTTGTTCTTCCTTGTTCCATCAGTTATTGTCCGTATATGAACATTGTGGTTCTTTTCAACTGCTTCTCTTATGTTATCTCTATGCTTAAAATCCTTTTATTAGTTTATGCTATTAACTTGATTCATATTACTTATTGCTCCGCTTTTCGTTCCTTCTTGTTATTAAGTTTTTGTTCTGTTTTTATATCTTAGTAGGTGTCTTGAACTAGCCTCGTCACTACTCTACCAAGGTTAGGCTTGATACTTACTGGTACCGCTATGGATACTTCAAGGTATACCTGCCCAGCGCCAGGCCTGAGAGTCACCTTCCCTTATCTTTACCTCATGTTATATTTTCATTCAGACAGTAATGTAGTAAACATTCTAGTATTACTCTCTGGATCTTAGGACTTAATTCCATCGATTTTGGGGAATGTGTTGTTGAGATTTTATTTGAAGATTATTTCAGTTCATCAGATTTGCTTTAGTATTTTTGTTAACTATTTCTGTCAAGTTATTGTTAAATGTTAGGATTATCTAGTCGTAGAGACTAGGTGTCATCACGATATCCTACGGAGGAAAATTTGGATCATGACAAGTTGGTATCAGAGTTCTAGGTTCATAGGTGTTACAAGTCATAAGCAAGTTTAGTAAAGTCTTGCGGATCGGAATGGAGATGTTTATGCTTATATTCGAGAGGCAACAGAACTGTTAGGAAAACTTCACTTCCTTGATTCCTTATCGTGCAAGATTGTTGACTTTGAAATCTTAATGTTGACTTTCTATTCTATCACAGATGGTGAGGACACGCACTGCTGGATGATCAGACACCCGCGCCCCCTGCTAGAGCCGCGAGAGGCCGGGGTCGCGGCCAAGGAGGGGCACATGGTGTAGCCAGATCATCTACCCAAGCTGCGATAGAGGAGCCACCAGTAGCTCCAACTGAGGGGTAGGCACCCAAGGCGCCTGTTGCCACCCCTACACTGCAGGAGACCCACACACAGTTCTTGAGCATGTTTGGAACTCTAGCTCAGGAGGGGTTGATTCCACATGCACCAACCACATCTCAGGTTGGGGGAGGAGCTCAGAATCCCGTAGCCCGTACTCTAGAGGAACGAGTCTATGTTGATCAGGTCCTAGAGGGAGTACATCCTGTTGTTCTAGTTCATCCCGCGGTTAGGGCAACAACATCCAAGGAGGAGGAACTTAGACTTGAGAAGTTCAAGAAGTATCACTCTCCTACATTTAGTGGTTTGGATTTAGAGGATGCACATGGTTTTCTAGAGGAGTGCCACCATATACTCCGTACCATGCGTATTATGCCGACAAACGGGGTGGCTTTCACCACTTTCCAACTGTCGAAAGTAATATATCAATGGTGGCGTGTGTACAAGGATGGTAGTCCAGCCGATGCAACTTCACTTACATGGACTCAATTTTTAGAGTTTTTCTTGAGAAGAGAGTTCCTTATACCCCTCGGTATGCATGGCAGGTAAAGTTTGAGTAGTTGTGACAAAGTACTATGACACTGTCAGAGTATATTGTCCTATTTAGTGATTTGTCCAGACATGCACCTTCCTTGGTTTCTACAGTCAAAAAGAAATTCTGTCGATTCATCGAAGGGCTCATGTATGGTATTATATTTAGCATAACTCGAGAGTTGGATACATACACCCCATATCAGCAGGTAGTAGAGATTGCAGGGAGGTTGGAAGGTAAGCGAGGCCGAGAGAGAGAGGATAGGGAGGCCAAGAGGCCTCGAGATACTGGAGGATTTAGTGGTGGCCACACCACAACTACAACCTGTCATTGTATACGCTACGTGAGCCTCCCAGTTTACTCAGCACTTCCAGATTCTAGTGGTACTATGGTTATTTCGAGATCTCAGGTTGCATACTTTGCTTAGCCACTTTCTAGTGCACCTTCTGCATGGGGTGCCTTTAGTGGTCGGTCCAGCCTCCCAGGCCCGATCCAGTCCCAGCAGCCACGCCTACCGAGAGCTTGCTTAGAGCGTGGTGATACCGTCATATGGTTAGAGACTTCCCCAGACTCAGAAGGGGTGTACCTCCATAGACTACTCAGGCTCCACAGATTCAGTCAGGTCCACAAACTTCACATGCCATGATTGTTGCCCTAGTTGTCGCTCCACCCACACAGCCAACTAGGGGTGGGGGACGAGCGGGTAGAGGTCGCCTTAGAGGGGGAGGCCAGTCCAGATTCTATGCTTTTTTGGTTAGGATGGAGGCAGTCATTTCAGATGCAGTCATTACAAGTATGGTTCCGGTTTGCCATAGAGATGCATTAGTCTTATTTGATTCGGGATCCACTTATTTATGTGTCACCTTACTTTGCTCTGTATTTTGATGTATCTCGTGATTCTTTGAGTTTTGCTTTTTATGTGTCCATGCATGTGGGAGATTCTATTGTTGTAGACTGTGTGTATCGATCGTGTTTAGTTGTTATTGGTGGTTTTGAGACCAAAGTGATCTATTGCTACTTAGTATGGTATATTTTTATTTTATCTTGGGCATGGACTGGTTTTCTCTCTATCATGTTATTCTGGATTATCATGCTTATACTATGACATTGACTAAGCCAGGTTTGCCACGATTAGAGTGGAGTTCATTAGATTTTGTTCATACCAGGGTTGTGTCATATCTAAAGGCTCAGCGGATGATTGAGAAGGGGTATGATGTTTATCTAGCCTCTGTGAGATGTCAGTGCTGATACTTCTACCGTTGAGTCAGTTCCAGTAGTGAGAGACTTCCTAGATGTATTTTTAGTGGATTTTTCGGGCATGCCTCCCGATAAGGATATCGATTTTGGTATTGACTTGTTGCCGGTCACTCAGTCCATTTCTATTCCACCATATTGTATGGCCCCAACGGAGCTGAAGGAGTTAAATGAGCATAAGGATGGTTGTGAAGGGGTGGGGTGCTCCGGTCTTGTTTGTGAAGAATAAGGATGGTTCTATGCGTATGTGTATTGATTATCGGCAGTTGAACAAGGTTACAATGAAGAACAAATATCTATTGTCACACATTAATGACTTATTTGATCAGCTACAGGGTTCCAGATTGTTCTCAAAGATTGATTTGCTATAGTGTGCCACACACTAAAATTTAGAGTTTCCTTGGTTTGGACGGGTACTATTGTCGTTTCATAGAGAGTTTCTCATCTATTGATTCACCTATGACAAGATTTACCCAGAATGGTGCTCCTTTCAGATGGTCCGAGGAGTGTGAGGCAAGCTTCCAAAAGCTCAAGACTGCTTTGACTACAACTCCAGTGCTAGTGTTGCCTACGAGTTCGGGGTCTTCCACTATGTATTGTGATGCGTCACGTGTTGGCCATGGCGCAATGTTGATATAAGACGGTAGGGTGATTCCCTGTGCATCTCGGCAGTTGAAAACCCATTAGAATAATTATCCGATCTACAACTTGGAATTGGCTGCCATTGCTCATGCATTGAAGATCTGGCGGCACTATTTGTATGGTGTCCCTTGAGGTCTTTAACGACCACCGGAGTCTACAACATCTGTTCAAACAGAAAGATCTTAACTTGTAGTAGTGAAGTTGGTTAGAGTTGCGACTATGATATCACTATTTTATCATCCTGAGAAGGCCAATGTGGTGGATGATGCCTTGAGTCGACAGGTAGAAAGCTTGGGCAGTTTAGCATATCTACTGGCAGCAGAGAAGCCACTAGCCATGGATGTTCAAGCCTTGGCCAACCAATTTGTTAGATTGGATGATTCGGAGCCCAGTCGAGTATGATGACCCCCATTTGCTTGTCCTTAAGGATATGGTACAACATAGCGATGCAAAAGAGGTTTCTATCGGAGATGAAGGTGTATTGCGGATACAGGGCCGATTATGCGTCCCAATGTGGATGGGTGGCGTGAGTTGATTCTTGAGGAGGCCCATAGTTCGCGGTACTCCATTCATCCAGGTGCCGCTAAGATGTATCAGGATATGAGGTAGCACTAGTGGTGGAGGTGAATGAATAAAGACATAGTGGAGTATGTAGCTCAGTGCCTAAATTGTCAGCACGTGAAGTATGAGCATCATCAAATGGACGGTTTGCTTCAGAGACATGAGATTTTCGAGTGAAAATGGGAGTATGTTACCATGGAATTCGTTGTTGGGCTCCCACGGACTTAGAAGAAATTTGACGTTGTGTGGGTGATTGTGGACAGGTTGACCAAGTAGGCTGATTTTATTCCGGTAGTGACTACCTATTCTTTAGAACAACTGGCTCAAATCTATATCCGCGAGATTGTCCGACTTCATGGCGTGTTGATATCTATCATCTTTGACCGGGTACACATTTTACCTCGCATTTCTGGAGAGTTGTATAGCGTGAGTTAGACACGCTGGTTGACTTGAGTACAATATTCACACCTAGATGGACGGATAGTCCGAGCGCACCATTCAGATATTGGAGGATATGCTTCGTGCCTATGTTATGAATTTCACGGGTTCTTGGGATCAGTTTTTGCCGCTTGCGGAGTTTTCCTACAACAACAGCTACCAATCGAGTATTCAAATGACTCCTTATGAGGCCCCTATTGTTGACACACAATTTTGCCTCATATATTATGAATTATTATATATACTTTCAAAATATTATTTTGCATCATCACCCAATTTACAAGAGTCGTAAAAGTATTTTCTATAATTTTTCATAATTTTTTAAAGCTTTAAAATTGTTTTTCTTGCATTTAAATTGTTTAAATATTTATTTAATTATCCTTTCAAATTATTTTGTGATGACTTAATTTTCTACATTTATTATTACACCCACATATATGTTTTATAACATTTTGCTTCGTTTCATATAATTACATTTGTATTTTGAGCTATTTATACAATTTTACAATAATAGCCTATATTTTATACATAATTACATTATTTACATTGTTTATACAAAAATAGTATTTTTAATTTTTTTCATAATGTTAAGCTATTATTGTCAATAATTTTACTGCATAAGTAATGTTTTATTATTTATAAATTACCTTTTAAACAAATTTCGTATATTTAATTTATAGCCCAATTTAGGGCTAATTTCGGACCAAAATCTGGCCCAAAACATTTGACCCATCCCAGTTCATCCTTCACCAGCCCAAACTAAGGGTGTCTAACGGGCGGGCCGGGCCGGGCCGGTTACGTTTTTTTTCTAACCGGACGGGTTGCGGTTACGGGTTCTTACCGGTTAATTGTTAATGGGTTTAACGGGTTGGGGTTTATCCGGGTAAAAATGAACCCGTGCGGGGGTACTGTCGGGCCGGGCCGGGCCGGGTTTCAATTTTTTTAATTTTTTTTTCAAGTTTTTGTACATGTATTGTAATTTA
>MDKI01225027.1:0-27380 GCA_005239505.1 Nicotiana paniculata
TTTTTTTTTTTTTTGAATTTTGACCGTTGGGCCCGGCCCAGGCCCGCCTGCCGGGCCCGGGCTCACGGGTCCAAACATGAGAACCGGCCCCCGCGGGCCTAAAGCCCCCCAAGCCCGGACCCCCACGGGCCGGCCCGTATAGCCCGCGGGCCCGGATCGGCCCCGGCCCGGCCCGGCCCACCTGCCACCCTTAATCTTGCTACCTATGATCTACTCTAAGTTGTGATGCAAAAACTTTTTATTGATGTTGAATTCATGAGCTAGAGAAGCTTCTAAGCATATTCCCTTTATGATTTTGTTTTCTCAACCTGAATGAAAGAACATAAATAATTTCCAGAAAGTCTTACAAAATGGATTGAAAGATTAAAGAAAGTTGTTTTCTGATTGCGAACCATTTCCTAATATCGAGCCTATGTTCGAAAGAGCAACTATAGCAGCTGTCTTCTATGGGTTTGATTTTCTCAACCGGAATGCTAGAATGATATAATATTGTTTAAGCAGGTAGAAGCCCTTGCTGCCCTGCTCGGTTTAGTTGCAAAGCAAGTTGGAGCACGGACAGTTGTTGATGTTGGTGCTGGACAGGTGTGTCCCCTTCTGCTTTGTTCGATGATGAAGCTTGTTCCTGTGCAATTCACACATATTCTGGTGTTGATACACGTGTGTGTATATATATATTTACATATTAGGATTATGACTTACAAATTTATGTGTTATCTTAATGAGTCAGTACATAGGTAGAATCTACAGGATAAGGACTTTTTTGCAAGGTTGTAGCTGATGCTTGTTAAATATATTCTTGCTTCTTTTCTACACTGGGCTAATAGATTAACCACCAGACAACCTTGAGGTGCAATAATTTCTGATGCAGTTGAAAAAAGTCAAAACCTTCTAGTAATTCTTAATACAACATCAACTACACCTCAATCCCAAGCAAGTTGGCTCAGCCATACTAATGGTCCCTGTTCATGTTGCTCCATTTAAGCTCATCTCTATCCATTATTTATAGAATAAACTTAAACTTATAGAAATTCTAAACACGGAGAAATAATTATCTGGATTATCTGGTTTTCCTGTTGTCTGTTTCTACTTAGATTGTTCATGTGGTGTAGGGTTATCTTGCTCAAGTGCTTGCCTTTGAGTACCAGCTTTCTGTAATTGCCATTGATGCTTGTTCACATCATGGTAAGATTACTGATGCACGTGCGGAGCGAATCAGGAAGCACTATGCAGCTAAGATGCGTAAAAATGGGTAGGTAAGTCTTCCTTGTGCTAGCGGCATTGTTTTATGAGCTCCTTTAAAATTAATCCTATATAATACAAAAATATGGACTGTGAATACATTGGACTTCCTTTTGCGTGGCAAAAGAGGGGCATGTCAAAATCTTCAAGCAAAGTCTGGAACAGCATCCTGCGGTTGTATGGTAGGTGATTTGTAAGGAAAGGAACTCTAGAATTTTTGAAGACAAGGACAATATTTTGAACCTAAAACACAAATAAATAATTTTGCTTAACTTTTGGTGTAGGATGGTCGCTACCAATGTTTTAGATCCTGTTGCCATGATAGATTTTCTTTGCTCTTTACATGCTCCGTAAAGTTCCCTCTTTTATATGTACTTACTCCAGCATTTAGCTGGCATACATCAATAAAATTCTCGCATTACCTATCACAAAAAATAAGGGATGTGAAAACTTTGACTGTAATTGAAAGTTGAGGACTACATCTGGCTTGTTTTATGTTTGATTCACAAGATATATATCTGAACTGAATAAAGTTAAGTTTCTTGCATTGTGATGAGGGAGATAAACTTTATGAACCGCTTTACCTTATCAAAGAAAAAAAGAAAAAAGAATAATAAACTTTTTGAACTGCTGCAACTTGAGTTATTGGTTAACTTTAGACAAATAATAACAGTAGATAGCAGAAATCTCCACTGCCTCATTATTTACGTTAATTTCAGACTATAGAAATATGCAGGTTAGTCTAATATTGCTGTCATAGCTTTTCCAAAGCAATTAATGAGCAGTAGCAGATGAAATATTTTATATTAGTTGCACTGCTTGGAGTGTTCAAGAATATCAGATTTATTGTAGAAATTTGGCAGTATTTGTTCTCCTGTAATCCAAATATGTATGCATCTGCTTCAATGCTCTACATCAATCTGATTCACGGTTACATTTACTTAGCATCATTATTTTGTGTCATTATTGGATGATGTCCTCTTTCAGAATGCTTGTTTGTAATCCATTTCCATTTTATCAGCTCTGAACTTCGAGAGATTATCATGCCAAAGACAGTTACATGCCGGGTGCTGTCTTCTGACACATTGAAGACCTTAAGTAACTTCCTAGAAGAGAATGATGATGCAGCCACTCAACATTTGAGCCGAAAAAGTTCGGGCTCTCACCTCTCTCGGCTTGCTGAGAATATACTGCCTTCTCTATCCTATAGTGATTCTTCATTAGTTATTGCTGGACTTCATGCCTGTGGAGACCTCTCAGTGACAATGCTGAGGTGGGTATCATATTGTATAATTGTGCCCCTTTCTAAGTCTCATGTTCTATTCCATTACCTGATTGGTTAGTGGAAATTGACTTGCGCTTTTTGCTGCGTTAAATACTATGGACAATAGAGGGACATCACATATCTTTTCTCTTAGTCATTCGAAGGCGTTAAATTGGGTTTTATGTTTTTGTTATATTAGGTATTATGTTTTGAGAAGCTTTATGTGAACAATTCTTACTAATCTCTTGTACTTATCATCCCAGCAAGGTTGTTTTATGCCTCTTAATTTGCTTTATGGTATCATTCTAGATTGTTATAGTAGTCCCTGCCCATTTTGATATTTGTGTGATGTGTAATTGACTCAATATTTCTTCTCATCAAGGACATTCTTGGAATGTGACAAAGCTAAGGCGGTGATTAGCGTTGGTTGCTGTTATAACTTGCTTTCTGAGGAAGCCAGTGACATGGTGGATTCTTGTTGTGGTTTTCCTGTAAGCCAAGGTGTTAAATCTGCTGGAGTAGTGCTAGATAAAAGTGCTCGTGATCTAGCTTGTCAGGTAGATGGGTATTACACTGTTCTTTGTTGCCTTGTGTTGATAGACCTTGTTTCAATTCACAGTTCAATTTCATTGCATCTTCTAAGTTGTCTACCTTTTCATTATAATTGTATTCTGACCTTGAGTTGCTTTATCAGAGTGCTGATAGATGGAGAGGCTTGGATGAGCACGCAGGGCTTCACAACTTTGAGTTGCATGCATTCCGTGCTGCTTTCCAGATGGTACATGCTGTTTATTTGGTCTACTATACTAATTGGTTTCTTTCGGCTTATCTATAAGCCCTTACAGTGAAACATTTTGCCAGTAGTATTGGTTTCTGGTGGTTTTATATGTATACCTAGTCAATGCAGTAGCCCACTAACCTGCAGTGATTCTGAAGGTTCTTTTCAGACATTACCCACACATATTGCAAGAAAGCCCTACAATAGGACGTCAAGGGAAAGCCTTACGACGTCAACAGCAACAGAGGATCCTGGAGTCTAATTTGCATTATAGGGGCCCTTCAGATTCTGGTGAGTACTTTTAAGGGATACTATTGATGAAGTTCATTGGGCTTCAAGGTAAAATTATAAAGGGTACATCTCGTATTAATTTTCTGAATAACTTATTCATGAGAATTTAGGACTAAACTTATTATGGTACGTGTTTGGTTTCCAGTTGGTAAAAGTTGATTGAATAGGATTTTAAGGATTATTGTTACCCTTATATTTTTTTCCCCAGTCTACTTGTTTAAAAGATGTGTTATATATTCTTGGCCAGTCTAAGATGTTGTAAGTTTCATCATTTAGTGCAACTGTGCATATGTAATAGCCTAACAGTCAAGGCCACCTATTAAGAAAATAAGCTCTTAAGCCCTTTATATGCAGGGAAACCACGGGAGAGTGTGGCCTTTTTCCATGAGTCCTCTTCTATTCAGAATTCGAAAAGCAGGGAGTCAAGCCCTTTGGACAGATACTCACTATTTGTAAAATTTTGTGAATCTGGGCTAGGTCGCCTATATCTCCCTTGTTTGGAGGATATTGATTACAGTGCAGTCTGGAGGGAGTCTGAATCATATGCTGTAAGTGTAGATTTTGAGAAGAAGAAAATGCTTCTTGTATTTATGTGTATTTCTTACATCCCTAAGCAAAGGTATTTATATACCAAGTCCTATGACTATTTTAGGAAGGAAAATAAATTACAATCAATCAGAATAAAATCAAATCTCAATCAAAATCAGATCTTTCTCAATCGGAATCAAATCTTTCTTAATAGTTAAGTCAATCAACAGTAAGTAGATCTTTTGATGATATTGTTATTTTTATTGTTAGTGTCATATAAGTCCTCTTTGGTGCATTATTATTTGTCTTGTGTACTTAAAGATTGTTAGTGGTAAATTGATTCACTTTTGGGAGACCTTGCCGGACTTTCTTATCATTTTCACGTCTATCTGTCACTCGGTGTTGCTATGTCCTACTCTTGTCATTTGGATGTAATATCAATTCTATCCCTCAGTAAATGCACAAATGGTCTAAGGTTTATTTTGCTTCTACATATGATATTATTCTTGTGAGAAAGCACGAGAGAAAATGTTATTGCTTAATTAAAGTGATGTACAACCCTATTTATATACAATGATTACATAATAATAGGTATCTACTTCCCGATGTGGGACACTATACATGACTAACTACTTAACACTCCCCCTCAAGCCTGTGCATATAAATCATATGTACCGAGCTTGTTACATATATAACTAATACGAGAACCAGTAAGAGACTTAGTGTAAGTGACAGTCGTCTCATTCGACTTTACAAACTTTGTAACAATATCTCCTGAGAGTATTTTTTTTCTGACAAAGTGACAGTAGTCTCAATGTGTTTAGTCCTTGTTAAATGGACTTTGGGCCTAACTCAACCCCAAAAGCTAGCTCAAGAGGTGAGGATTGCCCAAGTCCATATAAGGAGACCACCCATCCCCTTCAATGTCGATGTGGGACTCAACAGCCCCTCTCTCGCCCAGGACTGGACATCTGGAGCGTGGACAATTATGGGAACCCAACATCGGAAAATCGGGATGGGTCCTGCTCTGATACCACTTGTTGGGACCGAAATAATCAGGTGTCATACGGAAGCTAGTAAAACAAACCTTGAATAACGATAAATCAGATAACAAAGAAGAAATATACCAAAAGAGACAAACATTTACCGTGGTTCGGCCAATAGACCTACGTCCACGGCCGGAGATGAGCGATTCACTATATTAAAAGGGAGTACAAAATATCGAGAGAACAACCTCACGAAGAGGCAAACACAAGTGACACACTAACACTTGTCCCGTAAAGTTCTCCCCCTAAACACGACTCTCAAGCCTCATATGGCTATATTGTAGATGCTACTGAATGAGAAGGAAGGATACTCAATCTATAGAAGTCTAAACCTTTTCCTACAAGAAAAAAGACTAGCCAAATTAAACATGGAAGAATTATAATTTCCTTCTACAAAAAGAAAAATTCAATTATGGTAAATATATTGTCCTTTCCTTCAAGAAATAGGAAAACCAAATATGGTAAGAAAATTAGGACAACCCCTAACAATTCTCCCTCTTGGTCTTAATTTTCTGACAAAATAAACTTGATCCACCTTCTTCGTATAATCTTCAATAGGTCGCATCTCCAAATCTCCACTACAAAGTTTGTCTCAACGAGAGTAGCACTCCGGTCAAATTTCTCATACAAAAATCATGATTATCGTCAAATAGATTGCGGCTAGAACTGAACCCGCCAAGATGAACCTGTCTTGAACCTCGCTGTGATACCATGTTAAATGGACCTTGGACCTAACTCAACCCGAAAAGCTAACTCATGAGGTGGGGATTGCCTAAGTCCATATAAGGAGACCATCCATCCCCTTCAATGTCGATGTGGGACTCAACATTCCTCTCATGGAACACCGGATTTGACGCAATATAAAGAGCAACTTGATTATCACACACCAGTTCCATCTTGCTGATTTCTTTGAACTTCAACTCCTTGAGCAACTGTTTGACCCAAACTAGCTCACGCGTTGCTATAGCCATGGCTCGATATTCGGCTTTGGCACTAGATTGAGCAACTACATTCTGTTTCTTGCTCTTCCACGAAACCAAATTACCTCCTACTAGAACACAATATCCATACGTAGAACGTCTATCAGAAGGTGATTCTGCCCAACCAACATCTGTGCACCCAACAATCTGCTCGTGGCCTTGATCCTCGAATAGTAACCCTTTGCCTGGAGCTGACTTTATATACCGAAGAATGCGAACAGCTGCATCCCAGTGACTATCACAGGGAGAATCCATAAACTGACTTACAACACTCACCGGAAAAGAAATGTTAGATTCAGTTTGCCAACCAACCTACTATATCTCGTAGTATCTCTAAGAGGCATCCCCTGTCCAGGAAAAAGCTTAGCATTCGGATCCATAGGAGTGTCAACATGTCTGCAGCCCATCATTCCACTCTCCTCAAGAATGTCTAAGGCATACTTCCGCTGTGAAATAACAATATCTGAGCGAGACTGAGCGACCTCAATACCTAGAAAATACTTCAATCTGCCCAGATCCCTAGTCTGGAAGTGCTGAAAGAGATGCTGCTTCTGATTAGTAATACCATCCTGATCATTGCCAGTAATAGCAATATCATCAACATGAACCACCAGATAAATACACAGATTAGGAGCAGAATGCCGATAAAACACAGAGTGATCAGCTTCACTACGAGTCTTGCCGAACTCCTGAATAACTATGCTGAACTTACCAAACCAAGCTCGAGGGGACTGTTTCAAACCATATAGTGACCTGTGCAGTCGGCATACAAGACCACTAGACCACTTGACTCCCCCTGAGCAACAAAATCAGGTGGTTGCTCCATATAAACTTCTTCCTCAAGATTACGCGGAGAAAAACTTTCTTAATGTCTAACTGATAAAGAGGCCAATGATGCACTACAACCGTGGACAAAAAGAGACGTACAAATGCTACTTTAGCCACGGGAGAAAAAGTTTCACTATAATCAAGCCCAAAAATTCGAGTGTAACCTTTTGCAACAAGACGGGCCATAAGCCAATCAACCTGGCCATCCAGGCCGACTTTGACCGTATAAACCCAACGACAACCAACAGTAGACTTACTTGAAGGAAGATGAACAAACTTCCAAGTGCCACTCGCATGTAAAGAAGACATCTCCTTAATCATAGCTTGTCGCTATCCTGGATGAGATAGTACCTCACGTGTAGACTTAGGAATAGAAACATTGGGCAAAGATGATATAAAAACATAATGAGGTGATGACATACGATGATAACTTAAACCGACATAATGGGGATTAGGATTAAGTGTGGACCGTACACCTTTGCGGAATGCAATTGGTTGACTAAGAGGAGACAAGTCCGCAGTAGGTGCAGAATCTGATGCAGGACGTGAATCACCTGGGCCTGATGCTGGACGTGGACGACGATGATAAGTCAAGAGTGGTGGAGGAGCTGCAGAAGGTTGAACTGGACTAGGTAGTGGAACTGGAGCTATAGGTGGTGGAATTGAAGCTATAGGTGGTGGAGTTGCAACCGGAGCTGTAGGTGGTGGAGCTGCAACTAGAGCTGTAGGTGGTAGAGCTGGAGTTGTAGAGGAAAGTGAATGGGAATAGTGACTGAATCTCCAAAAGATGAAACTGGTAACACCTCAAAAATACCCAAGTGATTACCTGGACCTGTGAAGTATGATTGGGTTTCAAAAAAGGTAACATCAGCGGACATAAGGTACCGCTGGAGGTCAGGAGAATAACTTCGATACCCCTTTTGCGTACTGGAGCAAACAAAAAATATGCACTTAAGAGCACGGGGAGCTAACTTATCTTTTCCTGGAGTAAGGTTATGAATAAAACACGTGCTTCCAAAGACACGGAGTGGAAGAGAGAACAAAGGCAAGTGGGGAAACAGGACAGAGAATGGAACTTGATTCTGTATAGCTGAAGATGGCATACGATTAATAAGATAGCAAGATGTAAGAACTGCATTCCCCCCAAAACGCAACGGAACGTGAGATTGTATGAGTAGGGTATGGGCAATTTCAGTAAGATGTCTATTCTTTGTTTCAGCTACCCCTTTTTGTTGAGATGTGTATGGACAGGATGTTTGATGAATAATTCCATGAGAGTTCACAAACTGCTGAAATGGGGAAGACAAATACTCTTGGGCATTATCACTACAAAATGTGCGGATAGAAACCCCAAATTGATTTTGAATTTCAGCGTGGAAGGTCTGGAAAATAGAAAACAACTCAGACCTATTTTTCGTCAAAAATATCCAAGTGCACCTGGAATAATCATCAATGAAACTGACAAAGTAGCGGAATCCCAAGGTAGAACTGACTTGACTAGGACCCCAAACATCTGAATGGACTAAAGTAAAAATGTGACTCTGCTCGATTATCAAGACACCGAGAATAATGGGAGCGGATATGCTTACCCAGCTGACATGACTCACACTCTAAAGTGGACAAGTGAGATAAACGACCAGGTACCATTTTCTGAAGTTTTGACAAATTGGGATATCCTAACCGTTTATGTAATAAATCTGGTGAGTCGGTAACAAGACAAGTTATTGAAGGAAGACAAGATGTGAGTCCATGTGATTTTGCAAAGATAAGGTAATAAAGTCCATTTGATTCACGTCCGGTACCAATGATCTGCCCCGTAATTGCGTTCCTGTATAAACACAAGGTCATCAAGAAATAAAACAAAGCACTTAAGTGATTTGGCTAAGCTACTAGCTGCTATGAGATTAAGAGGACTGTTGGGAACATAAAGAACTGAATCTAAAGGTAAGGAAGGAAGTGAGCTTGCTTGACCTATTCCAGTTGCCATGGTTTGAGATCCGTTGGGCATTGTGACTGCTGGAAGAGATTGAGAATATGAAATAGTAGTGAAAAGAGATTTGTTACCAGAAATATGATGAGATGTACCTGAATCAATGACCCAAGACTCAAAGGTTGAAGATTGGGAGTCACAAGTCATGCTACTATCTGTTTGAACAACATAAGCTATCCCTGAAGATGTCTGTTTACATACTTTGTACTGAAGGAACTCAATATAATCCGATAAAGAAACCATCTGGATTGAATTCAATGAATTGGATCCAACGGATTGTGAGTTAAAAGGCTTCTGATACGAATGATATTATAATGTTGCGCCGAAAAAGCAGAAATTTTCTGGAAATTCCTGTTCACGCCGGAAAAATCATCTGTTCACGCCGGAAAAATATAAAAGTGGTTGGAATTTCATTTAAATTGGATGGATATGCTCGGATTTGCAAGGGGAAGGCACTTCCCTGAAGGAGTTTTCTCAAATTCTGGCCAGAAACTGCCTCACACGCCAATGCGTGGACGTTGGAGCTACGCCGGAGAAATTCTTCCGGCGGCGCGTGAGGGCGCGTCTGTCCTAATCTGCCAGAGATTTTTTCACGGATTGGTCGCCGATCTCTGATCTACTTCCTGGTGGTTTGGTTTTTGCACAGCACTGACGGATAGTGACCTTTTACTTGCGGCAGACCTGTGTTTGCCGGAAAAAGACTTCCGGTTGACTGATTTCTCTTCCCGGAGTCGTTGGAATTTATGCACAGCGATAAACCTCTCGCGATTGCTCTGATACCATGTGAGAAAGCACGGGAGAAAATATGTGGGACAATATACATGACTAACTACTTAACAAATCTTGCTTACTCTCTAGAATGTTTCGAGTTGGAAGGGGATTAATCTCTCGGTTGTACTTGCATTTCTGTCTTCTCTTATTTCGGCCAGATCGGTTGAAGTTATCTCCTGCCAAAGGAAAATTTCTTCTATAGTTGACACCTTTCTATTTTGAACTGTGGTTGATTCAATACTGGAGATATGTAAAAGTTGCAAGGATATTATATCAATGGTAACATAGGGTATAAGATTAGTGACACTATTCTCTCTTCACTTTGACCTTTCAGTAAGGATATGCCTCGTAGATTTTTAGTATCCTCAGGGATGTCTTTGTTTTTCAATCCACGCTCAACCATTTTTTGGGGGCTGGTAAGCAAAGTGATGTTTGCCAACTGCATATAGTAAGGCGCAATGGATATTATGATGCATCTTAGAGTTGTTTGTGGGACTGATGACTTTTCTTGGCATCTATGCAATCTAAGTGATTGGCTTGGTTCAAGAAACTTCCTGATTTCCTAGAGAGTGGTTGCTGTAGCCTGTTGATTTAATTTTCCTCTTTCAGATTGGGGAACATGCATACCTTTTCTGTACCTTTATAGGATACATTATAAACACAATTCATTACTTGAAAGTTATGACTATTCTATAATTTTTTTTTTTGGTTTTTTTTTTCTTTGAATTTATTGTTTGCCAAAATTTGTCAGGTCATTGCATCTTTAAGGGATGAAGACTTGTTTAATTTGCTTAATTTTAAGGTCATTTGTTTGCTCAAACATAGGATATTGCTGCTTGAAGTTCTTAATTGGATAGTTTAAGTGGTCAAGATACTCTAGTCAGCGTCATTTAGATTGATGTGTATTTCACTGTGTGATTCTAAAAGGTCCAAACTACAAGGTCCAAATTGATTAAGCTTGCTGCTCTCTTTCATTTACCTTTTAAAGACAATTTATGAAAACAGTACACTACTTGTCTCTGTCTATCCTTGGACTTTAGCTTGGCCAAACTTATTAGTTAGTTTAATGAAGAGGTTTTCAAAAGGGCAGCCCAGTGCACAAAGTATCCCTACGTAACGCGTTTACGCAGGGTCCGGGAAAGGGATGCATCTCAAGGAGTGTGATGTAGATAACCAACCCTGATGCAAGCATCAATGGCTGATTCTACGGCTTGAACTCGTGACCTATAGGTAACACGGAAACACGGAGACAACTTTATTGCTTCTCCAAGGCTCCCCTTCTTAATGAAAAGGTGTTCAACTTGCTTAATTTGAAAGTCATTAAGCTTGCACAAATACAGGATATTGCCTCTTGAAGATCATAATTGGATGATTTAAGTGGTCAAGATACTCCTACTCAGAGGCCCCTAGGGGTTGGTCAATTGGCAAAATTTGAGGAACTTATGTCTTGGGTCACAGGTTCAAGCCCTGTGCCAAACGAACTAACTCTGGTATTTAAGTAGAGAAGGGTAGAGGACGGGCCCATTATCCCCCGAGTTTCGGAGGCTGCAGTTGTCCCAAAAGGTCGGCTGTAGATGGATTTCTCGGTCACTAAAAAAAAAGAAGATATTTCTACTCAGCATCAATTAGATTGGTGCGGTTCTGAAGGTCAAAAATATCTTAATTGAGAAGTTCCACAACTTTGTGGTGTTTATTATTTACTAGTTGATGTAATTGCTTTTTCTTTTGAGTGGAGGTCTGTTGGTTGTATGTGCTGCATCATAGTTCATTCACTTTCCCGTGAGTTGCAAGTGCCAGTCCTATCTGGCTGACAAAATTGCATGAATTCAGGTGCTTATGATCTGGCTCAAGTATCCAGATCATTTGGTTAGCTGATATGTGCAGTCCTTGGTGGTTTTGTTTTCTAACTAGCTTAGAAATGTCTATTCTTAGATTGTTTTTGGGGCCTGGTAAATAACAAAAAGATTCCTTTTAAAAGAATGTTTTTCCTCTTCTGACAAAGTAATCAACTTTCTGCAGGAGTTAATAGGGCCTTATTGGTCTCTCCGTGCTGCCCTGGGTCCTGTCTTGGAAACTCTTGTACTGCTTGACCGATTGCTGCTCCTCCAGGAGTATGGCAATGATCTGGAAGCAAGCCTCTTACCTATTTTTAGTCCTGTATTATCTCCGAGGAATATGGCTCTCATAGCTAAGAAAATTAGAAAGTAGAAAATCTTCCAAAGTCTGCCTCAATGTGATTCAACATACTGTGACCAAGAGTATGTCGGCAAGCGTCAGCGGATAACAATATCTAATTGTGGCTTTCTTGGTTTTTGTATTATTATTTTAATTTATTTACAGATATTTGTTTTGCAAGGTGTTGGCTGAAAGATTCTCTGTATACACATTTGAGCTCAAGTTAGTCCTACTGTTCGTTCTCTCTTCTTTGAGAAAGGCAACTAGGACCTATGTGATGGTTATCAATTGAGCCATTTTGTTTAATACGTGGAGCTGATGCTTTTCATAATAGGATTTGTTTAATTTCACCCAGTTAACTCCTATAATCTTTTATTTTCCAATAAAAGTATCGCTGACGTAGATCTTTATTGGTTTCAAGTTGTGTATATTTTTGTGATTATCTTATGGACCTTGTATTCACTTGTCTGTAGTGTAAGAAACTGTCTTCTTTTTACTAGTTAAGTATAATATAAGCCGACCAGACAGCATTGTCCTATGAAGTATTCGAGGACAGTAGACAAATGATCCAGTGGTGACTTGAACATTAAGCGAACTTGCACGTTGGTTAATTCTCTAATTGTATGTCATTCTTGTTTCCTAAATGAGACGTCAAGTTTGTCGAAGATAACTCAATTCTTAGAAGAGTGAAGATACTGTCTACAGGAAGTAATAGAATTGTATCCCAGTTTTTTGTTTCCTATTATATGGCTTGTCAAACCTCGTTGGTTTAGTGAAGCGCGTTAGCTGTGAGTGGAACTCTATTGGATTTTCTCACTTTCCTATGAGTTACTCCCAACTACATGCATTGAGTGAGTATAACGGGGTCGTTTAGACTGCAGAATATTCTGTTTTTCGCCTCTTTTCTATTTCAGGTACTTGTGATTGTGTATTTCACATGTCCATGTGTGTTTAGTGGCGAAGTCATGAATTTTGTTAAGAATGTTTAAAATTTAATATATATGTACAAAAGGTCTGCATATATATATATAAAGTTTTTTTCATCTATACACTATATTTATTGGATGTTCAATGACCACCTTTGCTGGCTGTAGCTAGCTATATCTTGGCTCCTGCGTGTATATATGTATGTGTACACAAATGTATCTGTTGATAGCCTATATTAAGGCTGAAATAGAAACTTAGTTCTGAAGTAAAATGGTGAGAAGCTTGGGATAAAGATTAGTTTGCCAAAGTGTAACAAACTACAAAGTGCAGCTATTGATCGTGATTGCCATGACTAAATAGAATGTAGAGCTGGCCATCCTGTTGGGATAATGACTTGTAAAAGCTAAGAAGATTTTTTCTGTGGAAACTGGATGAGTTTTATGGAGTGTTTATATATGTGAAAATAAGAAGGTAACACGTATGTTCTGGGTTTCTAGGTTTAGATGATGCTGGATTGAAGTTTACTAAACATTGTTGATCATGCAGTTCTAATAGTACTACGAGGGTGTTTGGATTGACTTTTAAGCCGGTCAAATCAACTTTTAAATTTTTTGAAACATTAAAAAGTACTTAAAATAAATTAAAAACTGTTTAAAACAAGTCAAAAGTAATAATCCGAACAATCTCAACTTATTTTTGACTTAAAAGCTACTTTTGCTGAAAAGTTATCATTTCAGGCTTGATGTCATGTTCCCACTTGCTCCTCGTGAAGTGCATCATTAGACTTAAGGGAGGGAAAGGAAATGACCATTTCGTTAGTTATTGTAGCATAAGAATCTTACCCCATCATTTGGTTATAACTAGAATGGCAAAACTAGTCTTTTTTAATCTTTTGGTTGGAAGGAGTTACTCTTTTGTATACTAAATGTATAAAAAGTGGTATATTTTTGGACTTAGTAGAGCTGAATATACCAATGCTTATGTGGTTTATCTTTGGTTAACACTGCCAAATCGATGCACAAAGTCTTCTCGACTTGCGTATGTGTAATGATGCTGGAATGATGGAGACAGGCCTAATTGTATTTATCTTGAAACCTAACAATTCTGTCCCATTAATCGAATCCTCCCTTAATATTATTAGGAAATTGAACCGCAATCCGGGCTTGGTTAGAATATTTTGCTACTTATTTACACTGAAACGAATTTTTCCTCATTTTACGTTAAACCAACATCTTTTATATCAACTACAAGGGTGATTTAATGGAAATTTTACTCCCGCAAAGTTTAATACCCTATTTATTTTAAATAAATACCATTTTAAAAAATTATATTATATAGCTACCTTTAATATTTATAGCAAAATATTTAATTATGGATACATCCTACTCTTAAGCCACTGTATACGCTAATTATTTTTTTTTCTCTCCTTTTACATATTTTCTCTCACATGAGAACTGCAAAATTTTGTATCCAACTTTTCTCTCTCTCTCTAATTTGATACATTGTATTCTCTTCCCCCACAAAAAATACGATTCTGCAACTCAAATTAGCTCCTACCCATATTGCCTAGGTCTCCCCATTCCCAGTCATTACGTTAATTTCTCTCTCAATTCTCGGTTGTATTTTGATACAAATAGTTGTGGTAAGTATTTAGCGGCTTAGAATTTCGATTGGATCTTTTATTTTGGTTGTTTTCTTAAACAATAACCATTGTTATTGTTTACTCAACAGAAAGCTATGGGTTTTCTCTCCAATGCCGGATTCAACGTCTCACAGGGGGTTACCATAGGTATACCCACAAAGTACTCAATTTTGATGGACCCTCTTTCGCTTTGCAAATCACTCAGTCGGAACTGGAATTTGCAGGTGTATTAGCAAATACAGATTCACAGAGAAGAACTAAAATACACAATGACAAATTGGAAAACAGGAAAGTTGCGAAACCTTCGAAAGAAACAACACTTCTCGTTGCGGAGAAGAGGAAAAAACCTATGGATGATGCTTTATGCGCCAAGGGAAAGGAAGTTGATGCAAAAAAAGCTCGGATACACGAGACGAAAAGGTAATTATTGTTGTATCAATATGTATTCAAATTTGTTGATGTGATTTATATGTATAATGATGTATTCATAAGTATTCAAAATTGCATTCAATATAATTACACTTATTACACTGACTTTTGCATATCTTATGTAAATGTATTTCAAATTCATATCGTATTTAGATGTATTCATAAATATTCCAAAAATCCATCACTCATTTGTACCTGTTACAATGAAATTTGCATACTTGTATGTAGATGTATTTATATGTATACAAAATTTGGATTCACTAATTTGTGACTACTTAGTCTAGTGTATTTTGTATTTAAATATATTTAGATGTATTCAAAATTTCATTCTCTGTTTGTTGTACTTATAACAATGTTCATTGCATATTTTATGTAGATATATTCATTAGTAATTCAAAGGTGCCTTCACTATTTTGTACTCACTGCAGTGTCTTTGATTGTCGTATGTGGATGTATTTATATATACTATATACAACTATTTCTATCATGTATTTCTTACTCCAATATATTTTGCATATTATATTTAATTATATTTATATGTATTCAAAATAATTAATGAGTTATGTATTGCTTCTGGAATATGAAACCCTTTTAAATTCTTGTTTGAATGCAGGAAATTAAACAGAAGCCTATTAAATCACCGCATATTTGTTTATATACTAACACAGACATAGTCTCCGTCCTCAAAGAAAAGCTTACTCCAGAGCAGTACAAAATGTTGGATTCTACTTGTTTTGGAAGTCTCCTTGACATGAATCGTTGTGAGGTACAACATTAATTGTCCAGGTGCTTCATGGTTTTGCAGTTAGAAGGGGGTCCTGACGATGTATTTTCAATATACGTCAATGGTACAACATTATCCTTCTTAATCAGGGAGTTTGCGCTTGTCACTGGTCCCAAATGGGTTGGTAATCCACAAGATTTTCTGTTCAACACAAATGCGCCTAACCGGATTGTTGAGACATACTTTGGCGGTGCAAAGAATGTCAAAAAGGAAGAGTTATTTTCATGCTTTGATGACAAGAGTTGGGGTCATGACAACGATGGGGATGTCATCAAGATAATATTGCTGTATTTCATACACAATTTCAATTTTTCATCCGAGAGGAAAGCCACAACCATCGCACGACTACATTTTGACTTGGTCGAGAGCGGGAGATACTTTGATTATCCATGGGGTATTAATGCATTCAAATACCTTATTACATCTATTAGTAAGAAAATGGATTCTCAAAAGAAGTACTATAGGATAGTTGGGATTCCCCTCACCATGCAAGTATGGTTTTATGAGTGCTATTCAAAGGTTGACCCAAAAATTGCATGTCGACTTAGTAATCGGATACCCAGAATACTCAATTGGAGATCTACTATCAGTTAGCCAACTTATGCTTATCTGATGAACAACATGTTCAATAACCAGGGAAACAAGGTAATTTACTATTTTCTTAAGTTCCTTATGTTATTTTTTTTATGAATATATCTTCTGTTAGTGAATACAGTTACATACAATGGAATACAATTGACATAGATTATGCATACATTATTTTATATCTTCTGTTAGTGAATATCGTTACATACAATGGAATACAATTGACACAGATTTTGCATACATTATTTGATATCTTCTGTTAGTGAATATAGTACATACAATGAAATACAGTTGACACAGATTTTGCACACATTATTTGATATCTTCTGTTAGTGAATACAGTTACATACAATGGAATACAATTGACATAGATTTTGCATACATTATTTGATAAGTATAAAAAATACATCTGCATACAACATAATTATCCAAAATCTAGGTGTAAATATTTTGAGACAGATGTATACAATATGTGTCATACAACATACAATATGTTGCATACAACATACATCTGCAAACAACCTATATTTTCCATTTGCATACAAACTGTATTTTACAGTTGCATACAATCTGCATTTACATATAACCTACATTTGAATACATCTGCATACAAAATACATTTTTGCATATTTAGATCCATTCAATGAGCATAACTTTGTAATCATACAACAAACGTCGTTCACTTTGACTATATTTTTGATTTTCAGATTGTTTACAATGACATACAACCAAGAGGTGCATGGCTTGGTGTTATTCAGATTCCTCTGGGAGGCGTTGAGGTAGAGAACATTCCTACCGTTACTCATTCAGACAAGTATGCAGATGATTCAGATGACTTTAGTCCTACACCGCATCTTCAGCCTAAGAACAAATATGATGCAAGGGTTGGACCTTCTTCATTACCGCCCCACAAAAAGCGCAGAGACCAGATTATAGATTCCTCAGAGGCAGAAACTCAACCCAAGACTCCTCATGCTGGTATATCTCAAATCAATCAAACTGATAGCATGATAAGAAGCCAGGATATTCTAAAACAGACGAAGTATCTTCTTTGAGGAATGATCTAAAGTCATTCAAAGAATATGTGAGTTCTGTATGCCACTAGCAAGCATTTCAGTTTGGAAATCAACATTGATATATTTTTCCAACACCTATCTAATTTTTTGTGTATTGATTAGGTGATGGGTGAGTTCACGTCTCTAAGAACATTGATCAATGAAAACTTTAAGAAGCTTTCTGACCAGATTAAACCCAATCAGCCAACGGAAAGGGTATATTAGAGAAAGAAAAACACAGGGAGGCGTGATGATGGTATTCAAATGTCATTTGATGCCAAAGTCCAAGATAATCCCAAAGGCCAAACAAAGAGTGATATAGTTGTGGGCGATAATGCAGAGGTTAAGATTTTTTAAACTCCTTTAGTATATGTTTATATAAACATAAACAGAATATGTGTTTCTGCTATTATTCAGATTAATCATCTATACAACATATATGCATAAGTATTCAGGATTATATAAATACACATACAAACTGAAACATGTATGCAATTGTATTTTATATATATTCTATATGAAATGTACTTGTACATATTACTTTTGATCTTTGAATATTGTATGTTGATGTATACAAATGTATTCCAACATTATCTACATGTATTTAAGCTTGGATTCTAAATACAATGTACTTATATATCATACATATAAACATGTTTAGTCTTTAGATGTATTTTGATTTATTCAAAACATGTAATGTATTATCTTTTTAGAAATTTTATAATACATTCATATACATCTGTATACATCAACAGAATACAGATGTTACTCCTGTTTTTGGTGAAGTAAGAGTTGAGGGTAATACTACATCTGAGGTGCTGTGTAGCATACCACCTATATGCTACGAGGGTGAATCCAAAGAAGTACATGTAATCACAATTTGAGTTGGCGGACAAGTTTCTTCTAAGTCAAATTCTAGAAACTAGTATTGTGATGCATCATGCAGCAAAAAATGAAGCAGATGCAACCCCGTTACCCTCTCATAGGAATCGGCGTCCAAGTAGATGGTGTTCTTCGCCTTACGAGTCAAACTTCGACTCCGCAAGTTAGTAAATTCTTTAAAAAGACAATGTATTATAAAATTATGATCTTTTTCCCCATGGTATCTATAATTAAGTGTCTCTTTTCACTACTTTAATGAACAATAGGTATCTCTGTTAAGCTGACCCCCATATTTGACATAAAACACCCCTTTGAAGATGATTTGATATCGGGGCCATATCTTACATTAGTCATTCAGGAGTACGAGAAATGGGTTCGCGAAGGTCTTCTTGCTAAACATGATCAAAAGTAAGTTTTTTGTCCAGTATGTCTAATATATATTTATATCCACTTTCAAAAATAGATATAATTTTTATTTAAAAATTATTGTAGAAGTGATTTGGAAGACCATTACAAGAAGAACAAGTCAACACTACATATACCGTTGGATTTTGGAGTCGATCAAGTCACTTCAAAATATTGGTTTGACCTTCTATCTATTGACAGTAAACTATGGAATGGCAATGTAAGATATACCACTCCCAAATTCAGTATATTGCATTTTGCATATGTATGATTTGTCAAATCGTATATTTCACAGTTTGAGAACTCATACATATTTTGTATGCATTGTATTTTTATATTGTTGATGTGGTATGTAATTAGTTGATTTATATGAGTTATGTTTTGTTTCCTCTTGCTGATAATACACATTTGATGCCCGGGCCATTCCAATGAGTTATGATTTTTTTGTGTGTATTTAACTGCATTCAGGTTTATAATTATTTATTCATGTATAATCTTGTTATAAGTAGTATGTTTTCTTTATTATATTCTCAATTGTACGACATGATATAGACCAGTATGTTTCTTTATCAATATGTATATAGTTACTAGAATGTATTTAGCTGTATTCGACATCAAATACATACATGTATTCATCAGTTGATATTTCTAAATACAATTTTGTATATTCGGTATGTTTTACTGATTTCATTCAACGTACTGACGCTATGTAATCAATTTTATATGTTGCTTATTGATGTCATATTTTACTACTAGAGAAAGAAAGACAAGTACAATCAAATAACCAACTTTAAGTATACAACTGTTGATTGTATTTTTAAGACAAGAATCACTGAAATCTTCGACATGTATGCTGATATGGATAGTAATGCAGATGTAGCCAAAGAAGAGGATGTGATTTGTGAGTACATGTAACGACCCGACCGGTCGTTTTGAGATCCAGTGCGTCGTTTAGCAGTTGGGAGTCATGAACAGCTTCATTTCGGGTATTGTGACTTGTGTGTATGGTCAGAGTTGAAATTCAGGAGGTTCGGAGTTAAATTGAAAGGAAAATTCTCATTTCAGAAGCCTTAAGTTGAAGAAATTGAGTAAGACTTGAATTTTGAGTAAACGACCTCGGAATCAGAATCCGAAGGTTCCAGCAGGTTCGTATGGTGATTTAGAACTTGGGCGTATGTCCAGATCGGGATTTGGATAACCCGAGAGCGTTTTGGTATATATTGTGGAAGTCAGCATTTTGAAGAAATTTTCTAAGTTTGGTCCTTTTGGGATTCCGAGTCTGTGAATAGCTTCGTATGGTGATTCTGGAGTAGGGAGCATGATCGGAAGTGAATTCGGATGTCCGGGGGTCATTTCGAAGTCATTTGGCTAATGATAGAAATTTGAAGGTTTTTCAGAAGTTTGACCGAGAGTTTGACTTTTTGAAATCGGGGTCGGATTCCAATTCCGAACGTTAGAGCAGGTCCGTAATGTCGAATATGACTTGTGTGCAAAATTTGGGGTTAATCGGACGTGATTTGATAGGTTTCGGCATCGGATGTAGAAGTTCGAAATTTCAAAGTTCATAAAGCTTGAATTGGAGTGCGATTCATGATTTCGACGTTGTTTGATGTGATTTGAGGCCCCGAGCGAGTTCGTATCATGTTTTGGGACATGTTGGTATAATTGGTTAAGGTCCCGAGGGCCTTGGGTGGATTTCGGATGGTTAACGGAATGAATTTCGGACAAGAAAAAGAAGGAAAATTGCAGAAATTTCTGCTGCATTTTTTTGGACAGCAAACTGTGCGTCGAAGAGCTAACTTTGGAAGCGTATATATAAGAATATATAAGTAATCTGAAAATTTGAAAAACAATAAAGTTGTAGATCGTGAGGTCTGGTTTCCAGAAAATTAAACCATTTGTCATTTGGAGTTTTGTGCATAGAGTTATGATCGATTGAATGAAGGCTGATAAAGCTGTTTTTGCATTTTCCCCAGAAATTTCTGATGCGAGGAGCCTATTTTGGAAGCTTATATCTCGAAATATATAAGAAATATGAAACTTTCGAAAACAGGAAAGTTTTAGACCTTGCAATCTAGTTTGCATAAAGTTAAACCATTTATCATTTGGACATGTGTACTGAATGTTATGATCGACTGAATAGGGGCTGGTAGCGCTGTTTCTAGTGGACCTTTCGTGACGACTTTTAGCGACGAAATTGGACTTTTAGTGACGGCTTGGCAGAAACTTAAGGACCAAAAATGCTCATTTCCTTCATTTCGTTTTGTATTTTGGGAGCACGGTTCTTGGGAGATTTTCACGGAAAAACATTGGGATAAGTGTTCCTTATCCTATATCGATTATATTTCATGATTCCATACTCATCTACATCATGAATCCATCAATTTATTGAAAAAAATCTGTTTTTAGCAAATCTTCCAAAAAATAAAAATATAAGATTTGAAAGCCAATCTGATGTCGGAATTCGATAATTTTTGCATGGTTGAACTCGTATCGGAATGGATGTTCGGAAAATATAACTTTACCCGATTCCGAGACGCGGGCCGGAGGGGTGTTTCGGTCATTTTAATAAATTTCGCGCCTTAGCTTTGAATTAAATAGTAGAATCAGTTGCTTGAGATGTTATTCATGATATGTTATTAATTTGAAATGATTTGGGCCATTTGGAGTCGGATACTCGTGGCAAAAGTGTGGTTTCGAGTTGATTTTGAGCCGGTTCGAGGTAAGTGGCTTGTCTAACCTTGTGTGAGGGACCTTTCCCCTTAGGATGTGATATTTGGTAATTGAATGCCTTGTACGTGAGGTGGAGAGCGCGTACTTGTGCTAATTGTTGTAAATCCGATTTTATTTTAAATATTTAGACTGAGTTTCTTTCTTACCTGCTTTATTCTACTTGCAATTATAGCCTATGTTAGTTTACAAAAGCATGCCTAGTTGACTTGAATTGCCTATTTGCTTAAGTTGCTTTAATTGTACTACGTGAAGCATGTTAAGCTAGAACTACTTGTTTCCTTGTATTTTTGCACTCTATTTCTGAATGTCTTCTTGTTGTGGCTGCGTATTTACTTTGGGACTACGGGACGGTATCCCGGGAGATCCCCCTGCATATTTACTTTGGGACTACGGGACGGTATCCCGGGAGATCCTCCTGCATATTTACTTTGGGACTACGGGACGGTATCCTGGGAGATACCCCTGCATATTTATTTTGGGACTACGGGACGGTATCCCGGGAGATCCCCCTGCATATTTACTTTGGGACTACGGAACGGTATCCCGAGAGATCCCCCTGCTTATTTACTTTGGGACTACGGGACGGTATTCCGGGAGATCCCCTGCATATCTACTTTGGGACTATGGGACGGTATCCTAGGAGATCCCGTGCATATTTACTTTGGGACTGCGGGTTCGATTCCCGATAGATCCCCCTGCACATATGATGGACAACGAGACGGTATCCCAGGAGATCCTTCGGATATACATATGATGGACTACGGGACTGTATCCCGAAAGATCCACTAGACAATTGAGAAAAGGACTAAAGGACGGTATCTTGGGAGATCCTCATTGTTACCATTGTTATTGAGCTGTACATGTTCCGTGTTTACTCTGTTCTTTATGTTTTTTTATTGTCTGGTTCGACCGGTCTTATCTCACTGCTGTACTCATTATTACTTCCTGTTTTCATACTATAAATTCCTATTATATTGATTAACCTCAGTAGTGCCCTGACCTTCCTCGTCACTACCCGACCGAGGTTAGGCTTGGCACTTACTGAGTACCGCTGTGGTGTACTCATGCCCCTTCTGTGCATGCTTTTCATGAGCAGATCCAGGTACCTCCACCCAACGCACTATCCCCGAGGTTGAGAGACCTAACAGAGACTTCGAGGTACATCTGCCGCGTCCGCAGATCAGGAGTCTCTATCTTATTCCAGCTTTAGTGGAAAGTTTTTCCTTCCTTACAGTTGTTTAGACATTCTGGAGTTAGAGCCGTGTATTACATTTCTGTTAGCCTGTGTTTCCCGTGAGTTTCCGGGTTTTGGGGTGATATTGTAGACTTCCACATTATTTTTGAGTTGTATATGCCGAGCGACATTGATATACATTCTTTCTTTTAGATTTGTTCAGTTTTTACTTAATTATTCCGCAAGTTATGTTATTTTTCTGCATTGTTAGGCTTACCTAGTTATAGGGACTAGGTGCCATCACGACATGTTCACGGAGGGCGAACTGGGATCGTGACAAGTTGGTATCAGAGCTCTAGGTTCCCGTAGGTCTCACGAGTCATGAGCAAGTCTAGTAGAGTCTTGCGGATCGGTACGGAGACGTCTGTACTTATCTTCGAGAGGCTACAGGGCTGTTAGGAGTATTTCCCTTCTTGATTCTTCATCGTGCGAGTTGATTCCTTTGAGGCTTATGCCTATGTTCATTCCTACTCAAACTTACGCGTCGCGAAGCGCTTGCTATGGATCAGGAATTTGAGGAATGAGAATGGTGCAACGAATGAAATTCGAGATGCTTCTATGTGTAATGGTCGTGGTTGTTGTTATGGCCCTGTGAAAGGGTAATATGTCGTTTCAGCTCAGTAGCTGTGTTTCTGGAAGCCTTAAGGCTGTGCTCAGGTAGTGATGATGGTTGCAATTGATCGTCGCGCGGTGTCGATGTGGTAATAGAACATTTGCCCGTGTGTTGGGGAGGATGAATGGTTGAAGGGAGATCTTCTCAGAGTATGATTCGAGATTTCAGTGCTTTGTTCCGGCAGAGGGAAGGCATTTGGATTTTGGATGGTTTAGTTGAATTTGATAAAGTAGTAAGATTTGGTGTCTTCAATCGAGATGGGGTATGCACCTGTGACGTGTAGTAGTTGTTATTGATTGAATGGAATGTGTTCAGTTTGTCGGTGCTATGGTTTCTTTGGTTGCGTGGGGTCAGAGTATTGAGAGGAAGTATTGAGGAATGCGGTTGGCAAGGAATGATCCTGGAATGAAGCAGGGCGTAGGATAGGGTATTGAGGTCGCAAAGAGCGTGCATTTCAGCGTCGCTGGGAGGTGTCAGCAGGTGATTTCTTCAAGTGGGTTGTCTTCTGGGGATAGGTTAGCAATGACGGGGTTGACAGGTTCTGTGAGGGTTCCTAGTGGCTAGTTGGTAGGAGATAGAATGTGTAAATAATGCTAGGGAATTCGGGTATTTAGGGAGTGCTAGCAAGGGAATTTTGAAGATTAGGATGGTTTGGCTGAGCAAGATCGTGTTATCAAAGGAGGAAGGATCTCAGCAGGGTCTAGGGTGGTGCTAGGAGTGGCTTCAGGCTAAGTGGGGGAGTCCCACCATCTGCATTAGGGTTGTGGGGTTGTCTTCTCATAGGGTTGCGAATTGTCGGCGTATAGGCAAGTGAGTTCAGCTAAGGAAGGAGGAGTAAATGGTAATTGTGCGTAGGATTTGATGGATTTGTGCAAAAGTTGGTCCTGTCAGGTCAGGGTTAGGCTTTGGAAGATTCAAATTTTGCTTAAGGCATGGACGAGTTGTAGGGATAGTGACTCAGTCACGTGTTTCATTGAAAAAGGTGTTCCTGTGCCAGGAGGGCCTTGGAGTGATTGTATTCGGGGCCAGTCAGAGTGGGTGACTCTCAATACCGGTCCCAATGAGTTCAAAAGTTAAAGAATGCGGCGATTAGAGATTTCAGGCAGTAATATGGTCGAGAATCGAGGCTTTGCAGAATAATTTCTGAGAAAGGGGAGGATGGTTGGAATGTTCTATGATATGTTTCAGCAGGCATAATAATATTGGAGGAGTGAGAGGAATAGACTTCGGGTTGAAGAAAGGAAGTATCAGAAGGGTATGAGACGGGTTGCGAGATTTAGGCAGCGTAGTCTCGTGAATCAAGGTCACTCGGGATGAGTGAGGGTTGAGTTTGCTATGGGTTGAAGGAAGTTGTTATTGTTCCTGAGGCAATTATTGGTGATTAAAAGAGGATGGGTTATTTATCCATGGTTGAAATGGCACCTTTGCGGCAGTGATTGGTTCCTTTGATGTGATTTAGTTATGCATGTGGTCTATGCCGGTGTGTGCGGGGCTTTTCGGTCGTCGTAATGGGTTTTATGTGGGAATTCACTCGTGAGTTAAGGTGGTAATCTTGAATTGAGTCAAGTAAAAGTTTTTATACGATGAAGTGTTCACCCTATTGGTGGTTCGAAAGCTATAATGGGATTCTTGCGCTACCTAATGTTGGTATGTTAAGTGTTGGAAGCAGTATGTAATTGGAAGTAAGAATCGAGATTCAGGTCCGATGTTTATAAGGATGTCATGAGCTCGGAAGAGCAAGACAGAGTGATTCGAAAGTTCAGTATAAGCTGGTATTATCTTCAGTGTCGGACTGAGATTGATATTCGGTGGAAGAGGCTTTATACCCTGGTCATGGGTTATTGATGTGCTTTGCGGCCTTAGCATGGTCTGTGTCATAGATGTGCAGACTGGTTGCCTTGTGTGGGAGGTCGTGGAAGCATGACCGCGAAAAGATTGTATAAAGTGTGACATGTAGTCACTTGATGGAATTCAGATTTGGACAGAGTATGAAGAAGTGCAATATTTCCTAATTGAGAATTTATGCCTGGAGGGCGTTCGGTTCAGTTGATTATGGATTTTTGGGTGTTAGTCCCGGTGATGACGGTTGTTCTCGTGTATTATGAGAAAAGGTAGGGTTAACGTGGACCCAGGTAAAAGCTAAATAGCTAAGTTTGGTGCGAGCAAGGTGGCTCGATGTTTGTGGATGGATTTGTTTATGATTATGGGCTCCGTGCGAGCTAGGCATGTTCCTTTCAGTAGAGCTCTTTTCATGGAAAGATATTAGAACAGCGGGTGTTGTTCCGTCTTCGTCGAACTTATGTGTTATGGTGATTGTGCCGTGCGCGTTGTGAACACGACTTGAGGATTCCTTATGTGTTGAGGTCCCGCGTAGTGGGGATGTTATGTGAGCAAGATAGCTCTTGAGATCCAGAGTGTATATATATATATATATCGCACCTCAGTTGTGCTTGAGTTTTATAGCCTACGGCTTTATCAGTCTCCCCAGGGTGGTATTATGCACTCAGCGTGCTTGTGATCGATATTCAGTAATTTCTAATAGTGAGCAATTAGCTCTGTATATATTTACTTACGAGAGTTTTATGTTATTTGGATCGGGTGGCACGCTGCCACGGTGATGTTATTTGGGATCAGGTGGCACGCCGCCACGGGTATGTTATTTGGATCGGGTTGCACGCCGCAATAGTGTGATGATAAGAAGGGTTAATATGTATTTATTTTCTTGTGTTTTATTTACTATTTTTGGTAAGAATTCATATTAGTTGAGTGAGCTGAATAGTTCCGTCCTGAGTCGTTTCTATATATCATGTTCGAGTTATGGCCTATTGGCGTGATGTGGTATCATGTGAGGCCGTTAGCCATGTTTGGGGTGATTTACTGTCTGAGCAGTTCATACGGGGTGAGACGAGATTATCGGATCAGGGATCAGTACGATAAGTTTATGTGGAGTGTATATTAAAGAACAAATACCATCATCCAGGTTCATAAGGAAAGTGACGATTCTAGTCAAGATGAGGTATTCAAGGATTTGTTAACTCTGCGGTTGAGTATGTATTTTTGCACATTTCCTCCGTTGTGGTGGTATCGTCTGCATTATAGCAGGATGTATGTATAGTTGTTCTGAGGTGCATTGGGAGCATCAGATTCGTGGAATTTTGGCCATTAAGGTTCAGGGAGCGTCATTGTGGTCAGATGATGAGTTGTGCGGTGCATGGTGCCGATTCGGCAAGGGTATGCAGTTATGATCGGGTATATCGTGTGCTAGTTGATGTAGTGCTTATATATATTGAAACTAGGCCTGGCTAGAGAAATTTCAGGTGTTTGAATGAATTCTGAGCTTATTATATGAATAAAGAAGAAATCTCCAGATTTGATCAAGCTATTGTGCTCGATTGGGTTGTGGTAGCACGGGCAGGTGCTCGAGATGTTAAACAACGATTTCAGGAAACTCCAGAGTAGTTCTTAGCACGTTCGAGGACGAACGTCGGTTAAGTGGGAGAGAATGTAACGATCCGACCGGTCGTTTTGAGATCCGGCGCGTCATTCAGCAGTTGGGAGTCATGAATAGCTTCATTTAGGGTATTGTGACTTGTGTGTATGGTCAGAGTTGAAATTCAGGAGGTTCAGAGTTAAATTGAAAGGAAAATTTTCATTTCAGAAGCCTTAAGTTGAAGAAATTGAGTAAGACTGGAATTTTGAGTAAACGACCTCGGAATCAGGATCCGAAGGTTCCAGCAGGTTCGTATGGTGATTTCGGACTTGGGATTATGTTTGCATCGGGATTTGGATAACCCGAGAGCGTTTTGGTGTATATTGTGGAAGTCAGCATTTTGAAGAAATTTCCTAAGTTTGGCTTGAAGCGCATTTCAATGATATTGAAGTCCTTTTGATTTTCCGAGTCTGGGAATAGCTTCATATGGTGATTCTGGAGTTGAGAGCGCGATCGGAAGTGAATTCAGATGTCCGGGGGTCATTTGGCTAAAGATAGAAATTTGAAGGTTTTTGAGAAGTTTGACCGAGAGTTTGACTTTTTGATATCGGGGTCGGATTCCAATTCCGAAAGTTGGAGCAGGTGTGTAATGTCGAATATGACTTGTGTGCAAAATTTGGGGTCAATCAGACGTGATTTGATAGGTTTTGGCATCGGATGTAGAGGTTTGAAATTTCAAAGTTCATAAAGCTTGAATTGGAGTGCGATTCA